>BPLR01012508.1:0-37431 GCA_021605095.1 Caerostris extrusa
CTGAGGATGGAGATAATCGAAATACATTCCGATTTATTGGTTATCGTGAACCTGGCTGGCAAAGACACGGGAGGCCTTTGGTTCTGCAGCGCGTTGGGATTGCAATCAAACCCCTTTGTTTTTGAATTCTAGGCGCTATCTGGAAGTGGGTACTTCATCACTTGGCTGTTGTGCCATTTTATATAAAAATGCTATATTGATGTTAAAATCATTATATATTACTGTTAAATAAAGGGATTATATAATATATTACCGTTAAATATAATATTTATACAGAGTCATAATTAATCTGTAGGAATCTTAATATAGATATTTACCGATGTAATAATTGATTACCATGTGATAAATTAGGCGCTTGATGGCCAATTGGCTAGCGCTTTCTATTAGTATCACAAGGTTTCGGGTTTCAATCCCGGAGGAACATGGATATTAGTAGTGGTTCAATTTAAGCAGTAGATCCCGGTCTAATATGACCGTAAAGCCCACATCATTCCCAAGCTGTAAGGACAATTCAGCTTTAGACACAGTGATGTGGTGTAATTGCTTAACAGTAGTAATGGTTCGGGAATCCCGTCAAACTGTATATCCTGTTGGCCCAAAGTGTGCAAAAAAAAAAAAAAAAAAAAATGACAATAAGAGCGACAAACCAAATCATGCGATAAATTACGTTTAACGGATATTACATGGTAATCTACAATTTCACGATTACTATGTAATAATGATATTTACCGATTAGAAGATTAAAATAACTCCCGTAATTTTTTATGTAAAGATGAAATATGACTGAAATTTTTTTTAATTTAACTGACAGCAGTCATTATCTTTGTCCTACCGGTTAATTTTCATTCTATTTAATTTTTTTTTCATTTAATTAGTGATTACTAATTATCAATTGATTGTTTATTTTGCTAATTGCACTAGCTTAAATCTTGAAGGAGAAAAAATTCACAAAAACTGAATAGTGTGACTTCATAATAAAAATCTGTAGTTGATAATTTTTCTTACTAAAATTGTCAATGTTGCTTAAAAATGCAGTGACACGTGTACGACACCTAGCGATATTTAATGGCTCGCACGTACCGGGCATAAATAACTCATGAATATCGCATCCGAAAAGAAAATTCACTTAGAAGCACAGTATTTTTCTTACCTTGGGCTACAACATCTGTTCGTCTCAATCTGCAGCTTTTTGCCTCGGATCGTTAACACACTGGCAAAATAATAGGGGAAAAAAAAAAATCTCCAGTGAAAAACCCAGCAAACTAAACAAGGAAAATGTTATGTACTACCAGATCTTATCCCAATCTGTTCTTCCTGTTGTAGGAGCAAAGGCAAAGAGGAAGGAAAAAAATCCGTAATATAACCCCTAACCCCTATCCTTCCAAAGACCCCTCCCTTTCCTCCAATGGGTGCTATTAAAAATTCATCAATTAAGTTTGAACGCCCCCTCCCCCTTTCGAACATTTTTCTTGTTCGTGGAGTCGGTAGTTTTCCTCCCTTTTCTTCCTTTTGATATATTTAAAAGTTATTCCCCGATGGCATTAAATTTAATTTTCTTTTCAGTGGTGAGGGAGCGATTACAAAATTTCGATTCGATTTCTAAAGTGAGATTTGTGCAAGTATTGTTGGCAGAGTTTCTGTGCTATAAAATGTCGAAAGTAGTTTTTTAAGTTTTTGGAAACGATTTTTTCTTTATTATGCTTTTTTTTGGAATTATTGAGCGGTTCCAGCCATGATAAGAATGATGTATTTAATTATATTTCTAACTTTACGCATGTCTTATTAATAATTGAATCTTTAGATGTTATTACTTGGTAAAAAGACTGTTGGGGACTGATGGCCAATTGGATAGTACTCTGGCGTTTAGTACCACAGGCTTCAGGTTCGAGGTTCATTTTAAGGATTCATTTTAGGTTCATTCACTTCAGGTTCATTTTAAAGCGTAGGTCCCAGTCTAATATGGCCGTAGAGCGTTGTTGGGGTAGTGTTACTCAAGTTCTTCGAGCTGCACGTGCCCACTGGGAGTACTAAATGAGTAACAGCGGTGCAGCCCTTGTTTATGGCATAAATATAAGTCTCTGTATTGCCAGCTGCATTAGGAAAAAATTAGTAAAAATGTTGACTGGTGGTGCCTGATGGGCGAGTGACAAGATCTCTGGCGTTCGATGTATACAGATTTCGGGTTCAAATCCTAGCAATGCCATGGATGTTTATAGTAGTTCAGAATCCACTTTAAATCGTAGATCCCGGTCTAACATGACTGTTGGGCGTAAGGCTGACAACCCTACCCCTTAAAAAAAAAGAAAACATCTCCTGTCTCGAAATCTAGGTAGGTATACAGCCTTGGCTCACCATGGGGCTTTGCGCCAATGTAGAAGAAAAAGACTGTTATAATAAATACTTAAAGTAGGAAATGCGAATAATTTATAAATGAATTGATGTGTTTGAATCAACATTCTGCATGTGGTCCTTGATGGTCGAATGACTAGCGCTCTGGTGCTCGATGCACAGGTTTCGAGAGTCCCCGCGGTGCTATGGATGTTTGTAGTGGTTCAGAATCCACTTTAAACTGTAGGTCTCAAACTCATTGGATTGTAGAGCGTTGTGGGGTTTGTGTTACTCACTTTCGTAGCATATCTTCAAGCTGCACGTCCCCCTGGGTAGTGCTAAATGAGTAAAAATTAAGAACATTCAAATTCAAATGAAGAGAAAATCGGTTTTCCAATTGATCGTATTTGTTTTGATTCAGTTTTCTTCTTTTTATTCGTTTAATGAATTGAGTGTATTAAACGAACGCATAAAATGGTAATTAAGCGAAAACGCTGTTGTTCGTTTGTGTGCTATTTAAAGAAAATGTTAAATGTTCTTTTTTTAAGTTTAGGGAAGGTAGAACATAATAATTGTCAACTTTTAAACTAAAATTATTTCAATAGAATGTTAGTTAATAATAATGTGCTTTTATTTTATTAAGAATTAAAATCAAGATTGTTATAAATTATTAAAATTTTCCACTATATGTGGAAGGTAATTTTTAAATTACTTTGTGTAACTCAGTGATATTCAATTTCGATGAACATAAAAAAAAAAAAATCAAATATTTTAAGAAATTTTAAAATTGAGTATGCTATATGTCCATACGAAATTGATAATAATCATAAAAACTGCAACATTTTTTAGGGAAAAACATTTTTTTCCCTTTCACGTACTTCTATAACATAGATATTTTCGCCGTGAAATGCAGATATACATACCTTAGTCCATGTAGGGGAAAGGAGAGGGAAAAAAAATAGTGAAAAAAGCGATGATTTAATTTCTACTTCATCTTCATCTTCAACGATGACAGCATATATTTTTTTTTGTCATTGTTTATTTTTATCGATTTTTTTCACTTCTTACCATGTTGATTAACTATTCTGTAACCTCCATTTTTTATAGGTGATAGTGACAGGGTTCGTTTATTGACTTATTCTGCTCAAATGAGGGGTAAAAAAATTAGAGGGAGGAGTTCCAAGATAATTAATGAGCCCTATAGGAAGAAAACTCTTCGCAATATTGCATCTTGTGCTTGGAATAGAAGTTATGGACACAATATATACCTCACATCATCATCATCAAAAAATTTTTTTTTTAAAACAGTTGCATGAATTTGAAACAAATACTTATTTATTTAAATTTGTAATTATTGTTCTTAGTCTTTAGAATATAAGTTTCAACATCTTCTGCAATTTACTGAGTGATAAAAATGTATTGAAAATTTACAGACTGATAGAAGAGGTCTTCTCTAATCAGTCAATAAAATTATGTAATAATTCTATTGACTGATAATATAAGAACTTAGAAAAACAATTATAACCTATAAGTTATAACTTTAGATCGGGGTGGCCAACCCAAATAATCTTGCTGGCCACTTTGGAAATGCATCCGAAATGCATGCAAAATTATATATCCCCATATTAGATTTAGACCCACTATATACAATTTTTGGAGTGAAAAATTGAAACATGATGAGTTATTATTTTGGGTTTATTATTATTCTTACATGTAATCATAGGTAATATAATAATAATGGTACTAAATGCACATTGTAAAAGAAATATATAAAACTAAAAATTAAATATAAAAGAAATAAAAAAAATTAAATCACTCAAAAATATTCATTTTATTTGTGCGATATTTATTTCTTCACTCTTTTACTTAGCTTTTGCAAATCGATCTCAATTTGTGTATTTGCACATCGCAATGTGTGTTGCAGGTTAGCGTCTGTTATGTTTGAGCGTGTTTTGTGTTTGGTCAATTTCATTTTATATATATATATATATAAACGGTCGGCCGTGTAAGTTGAACCGAAAGCGCTAGCAACTAACAGCTTATTATAACTTATAAAATAGAAGAGTTCTTATCTCTAATTATATATTTTTTTAATTTTTTACTTTTTTCCAATTTGTAGACCTACAAAATTGAATGAGACTTTTTGAAAAATATTTTTTTCCACCAGATAATTGAGAGTAATCAACTTCTTGAAAAGTAATTAATTTTAAATATTTCCCAAACATTTTTTAAAAATTTTTTGATTTTTTTTCCCCCTAAATCACTATACTATTATTATTAATTTTTTATATACTTTATGGATAACAAAGCTGTGGAATATTTTCTTTTTCTTTGAAAAATTGTATGTCACAAATTCTCTACATTAATATAATCATAATTCACTACTTTTTCTAAAGGTCTTAAATTTATGAATATTAAATAATTAAAAATACAAAAGTCAACACCATATAATTGCTTATTTTTATGTTAACGTCTAAAGTTTCTTAATAAAGTGTGAATAAATGAAAAACTCTGCTTTCACTATTTTAATATGTCACTTTATTTTAAATATGTAGCTAAATTTATAAAAAAAAAAATCAATTTAGAATATACAACATGGAAATTAATTAAGTATATTACCAGTTACAAGAGCAAAATGATTTTAATCTTAAATATTTATTAACATAGACTTAAAAAAAAATATTTTTGATTTTTCATGTCTTTAATAATCTGGTTATTACATTTTTTTATGTAGTTCTACTCTTTGTTGAAAATCACTCAAGCTCTTAATAATTATTCCCTCAGAAAATGCAATTTTAATAAAAATCCAAAAATTGACCCTCACTTTAAAAGAAGTCGGCTTTCTCTGCAATTCGCAGCGGATGTTATTAATAATAACCGCATAAAAAATCCACTTTTAGCCAATAAATAACCACCCTAATTGAGGTGTGACGAACCCGAGTATTCCTTTTATTTTTACACCCACTACCCACTTAAAGCCTTCTTCCAACAACCTATGTTCTTCGGGGGGTGATTAAATGTTCCCCTAAAAACACCTCTTGTATGCATGGTGGAAGGGGTTACCAAAAAAAAAAAAAATAAAGTTAACGAGAAACCCAACGATTTGATGAAAGTTTCCTCTAAGGGATGGTTCACCCCTTCCTTTCGTTGAAGAAGGAGAGAAAAGGAAGGGCAAAAGGGTGGCTTGTGAATAATGGGACAGCTTTGGAACGTTACACAACATCTAATTGATATAATCAGGGGACAGAAATGCATCATCGGAAGGGCCAAAGGAAAAATCGCTTTTAATAACAGGCCTCGGAGACCTCGCTTTCTCCGTTATAATCACCGGTAACAAGTCGGAACTAAAAACCGTTTACGAAAATAAATTTAATAAAGTTTCGCCATTAAAAAAGCCGTACAACCGTAGGATATATAGATGAAGAAGGGGTGGTGGGGTCTAGAAACAATTTCTTTTTCTTTTCCTTTTCTCTAGAAAAGAGAGAGTAGGGCCTTCCTCAAAACGGAGAATAATAATAACAATGGATTGGAAGGTGGGGGGGATGGAAATGAAAAACTACAATAAAAAAAAAAAATCAAACGCGCGCAAAAAAATAAAATTACCAAAAATAAGAAGGGAAAAAATAAAATAGAAATCATCATACTTTTGCTTGTAGAAAAGGGGCGGATGTATTTTCCAAAATTACATCGTACACCCCCGCCTTCTGCTGTAACGTAACCTATACTTCTTTCTCGGGGCAGCCGAACCGATTCGCGTGGGGTAAGGGGGGGTGAGCATGGGGGCAGTGATCGCTCAACTCATTGAACGACGTTTTGAACAAAGTTTAAACTTCTTCCCCTCCAATGCACCGTTGTTAATATTTCAGCCTTTCGCAGAAGGTGCCATTTCCTTGCCCCCTGACTTACACTGCATTACATACTAGATCCCCCTACCCCTCACCCCTACGAAACAGCGAACGTCGAACAATCAATCTTCCATTAAGGTATTGTTTCGCTCCAGTGCCCCTCCTCCCCCCAACCCGTGCCCTCCTATCCTGTAGCCCTCCCCCATAGCTACCCCCTCTTTTCCCATTGCACTGTAGTATCCTAGGAACCCCTAGATTAATTGATTTGCCTTTTTTGTTTTTCACTCGAAGAATTTTAGCGCCGGCTTTTCCGCTAAATTATTATTATTTGAGAACGTGGAACCTGCGAGTGTGTGTGTGAGTTTTCCGTTGACCTGCTCTGATTCCCCCACCCCACCCTCCCCCAATTCCTTATTTTATCGTGACGTTAAATCACACCGTTTCTTAAAAATAAAGGTCGCCCCCTCCCCCGCCCTCAGTATTTGCTACCGGTTCATTATAAAGCGTTGCCCCCTTCCCCCCAATTCAGTTCCTTCTTAGAAGGCATTGCAACCCCCACCCCACCTCGGTTCGAGTCCCTTCTGTTGTTAAGTCTTCAGAAGTAAGATATTAATTACAGAAAAGAGGTCGAGTAAGAATTAAGACAAATTAGTGATCGCTAGATCTGGAGGCAGTTTTAACTTTAATGGTGCTTTTATAGTTTTTTTTTTTTTTTTTTTTCACGGTATTTTATTTTGTTGATAGTTTTTTTTACTAACGTGTTTCTCATTCGCTCGATAGTAACTTCGACGTAGCTTTGTTATTGAGTATTTTTCTTCTTTTTTAGAGTTTTTTTTTTTTATTTGGTGCGCTAACGGTAATTTTTTACTTTTATCGATGTAATTGTACCCTGTATTCTGCTATTTCACGGGAAAATAAATAATAAAAAACGTTTTGGCTTGTTTCACATAGTCGATTTTCTTTCGCTTTCCCTTTAAAATAGCAACTTTTTTCTTGCATTGTTTTCTTTTAGTTTTTTGTTGTTTCTTAGTTACCTTATTGTTTCTTTCTAATTTTTATGTTCCGTTTTCCCTCTCTTATTGGCTGTTTTAACTGCTCATTTTATATTTTTCTTTTCACATCTTCTTACTTGGAATGTCAAACTTCAAAGTAAATTCTTTTATTAGTATGTTACGAAATTTAAAAACAATATATGTGTATAAATATATTTATTATTTATATTTTGGATATAGAGCATTGCACCGATTGAAAAGGTATGACTTCTGATTTTTAATAAGGGTTCTTGATTTGTGCAGTGAAAATATTTAACAGTTTGTATTGTATTTTAATTTTACACGCATTATTTTTAAAGAAATATTTTTTTACAAATTGTAAAACTTGATGCGTTTTCTTTTAATTCATAAGCATCTGATAAAGGGCACAAAAGTGTAAATAGAAACACAATAATTTAATTAAGACTAGTTACAAAACATTGCGAAAGCACAAAAAAAGTCTAAAACGATTAATTCTCTGATGCATGTATCTTTACATAACATAGCTTTAAAAATTTCACTACATTTCTTATATGCAGTTATAGTTCGTTAGAATAGAAGCATCATTATCATCATCATCACTGGCCTAACAGCCCCTTGATGGGCCAAGACCGTCTGCCTGATACCCGAGTAACTAGAGCTCTGGCATCAGGCCCTTAGAATAAAAACATGGCTACACAATTTTTTTTTTTCGTCTCATAGAATTAAAAATTATCATGTAAAACTAACGCATGCTTTTTAAGTAGCCAGGAAAACTACTCGATACCACATATTAAAAAGCGATTTGAAAAATCTAACACATAAAATAAGAGCGAAAAAAAAAAAATATTTTATGTTGCAACATATCTATTGTAATAAATAAAATAGGGTTGTATCTGGACTTATTAAGTTAGTTCAATAGCATTGTGCAACCACCAAGAAAAATTGTATTTTCTGAGGTAAAACAAAACATTTTAAGGGCGGAGATTTATTTTTCCCACTTTTTCTTTTAACTGTGAGCCGTTTCTCTTCCCCACGTCAAGAAAGTTAGGGCCATGTGGCCCGCTGATATACAGGGGACATCAAGAAAATGCGAATTGTGTCCCTTCCCCTGCAGACAGGTGACTTCTCGGCTCCCCAGTGCACCATTTCCGGAAACCGCGGTCTTGTTTGGACATGCCGGCGTCGCGGCACTATGGATGGATCCCCGGGGACGCCCCGGTCGACCTGTCCTTTGTCCCCTTTTCCTGCGCCCCAAATGTTTCAATTGACCGGCACTTTGAGACATCCATCTCTCCGGTAGTCGCTTGATTGCTATCCTCGTGGGCTCAATCGGCCCTACGACAAACAACGACTTTGTTGCCGTGCGGAAATATCGCCCGGGAAAATTTACTGTAGTTCGTGTGACGATGGCATCGTTGTGTGGAAATATCATTTGTTTTTCGGGTCTCGCTTTTGCAACATTTTTTTTTTTTTTTTTTGTGAAAAATTCGAGTTAAAGGAAATGAAATGGATACGCTCCGTCTGTATAAGTGTGTGTGTTCAGTAAAGTGAAATATTGTTGTCGCAAGTGAGTGCCAGATTGATTTATGGGGAAGATTTAAAGAATGGTTGTAGTGTAGTTATTTGAATACCTGAGCTCTTCTAGAATGGAATTGGAGCATTGCTTTTGAAATTCGAACGATTTCGTGTAAATGTTTGTTTTAAAATTGTTTAATTAAATAATTATGTTTTTATTAATATGATTTACTAAAAAAGATCTGGTTCATAGCACAACTTTGATGGTGTTTATAGCAAAACGGTGCTTTTAGTAAAAATGTTTATAGTATTTTTTATAGCAATAACACTACTGTTTTGGCAGTGTTTATAGCAATTTTATAACATGAAAAGCTTTTAAATAGACTATGTCGAATTCCTTATGAAGTGTACGTATCCAGGTTCTATTCATTTTTAATCCATTCATTATATTACTTTGAAATCATCTTAATCACTTTAATTAAAATTAGATTATTTTCTATAAAGGGGAAGAGGCAGTTTATCAGAAGTACTTTTTAATTACAATTGACTGTTTAGCGATATTCATTAAATAAAATAATTAATTAGAATATGTCGAGTTCAATCAGAGAAATACATGCGTTTATATAGTTTTTTCAATTTTTTTTTTTACATAGTATCTATTAATGTACAACAATACAAAACTTATTAATTCTCAAAAATCTGTATTCTAATTTAAATTGTTGTATATTGTATCATTATTGCCAAATGTAAATATTGCATCATTATTGTCTATTTTTTTAATATAAATATTCGAAATAATATCGTAATGTATGTCTAAAATCTGCATGCCTCGATAGGACAACATGCAAGTTACTGAGAATTATAAATGTAAAAAGTAGAAAATTTTATTTTAAATTTTATAAGACATCCATGTTTTTCACCACGCTTTGGTTAGAAGCAAATAAATAGTTTGTTTTTGCATGTCCTTCATATCGCTTACCTCCATGTTTTTCAACCGCTATCATACACAAAGAAAAAAAAAACAAAGATATAAAAAGCCATAACGAATGCACTTTGGACACAAAAAAAACACTTCGGCATATCGAATGGGCAACCCGAAAGCTACACCTGCATGCATCTTGCCGAATAAAAACCGCTAACGGAGCTCTAAGAAGAGGCAATAAAATCTAAACAGGATGGTAAACTGGGATGGGGAAGACGACAGTCGATAAATTGTCCCATTACTGTGTAGGTACACGCCAGGAAGGGACGAATTCCGGTGGAAAAGACCTTTTCAACGACATCGGCTAGTTGAAACTTTTCCATCTCCAAATGGATGCCAACCGCCACAATGGATAGCCCATCCGCCAGATAAGCTTTGATGGCCGCCCATGTACAGCGGACCTGGATGCCATCGGAATTGGCATGGGGTGGAGGAATGGTAAAGCTATCTGGACCCCCATACCACGCGCTATCAAAGTCGGGGAGCCTAATGCTTCCCCAACTACCACGGCATGACTGTGTGCATTGAATCGCTATCCAGGGAAAACGGTTTTCAATAGAGAAAAAGGACAGAACCTATGCGAAAGACTTTTCTTTTTCTTTTTTTCTTTCTTGCTGTTTTTTTTTTTTGCTCTTTCCTTCCATTGATGAGGTTCGGGTCTAGGGCATCGGGGCTGAAATGACGCACCGAGGGGTCATCAGAGCAGCCTTTTTGGGGCGGCTGACCCATAAGAATCTGGACAGGATCTTTCTTTTTTTTTTACTTTTCTATTTCTCCCTTTTGCTTGGCGGTGGTCGGAGCGAATTAAAGATGGTATCGGGTTTATATGCTGAGAAATCCGTTAATGGTTCGTCGTGGATATAAGAAGTATAAGAGAGAGAGTAAGAAATGGCTAAGAAAAAGGAAAGTTAGGCTAAAGTAAATGTGATTTCTATCCCCCTCCCCGTAACGCTAACGGTAAACTCGTACCGATCAGGAGACTTATAGATCAGATATTGATTGTATGACTGGGAGTAATCTATTTTATGTCATTGATAGAGCTTCCTATTACCAGCAGCTTTTGTGAAGGAGTAAATATACCTTAAATTTTATTTATGTGGGTTGTATCTCTGTCATTATCTTTTGGGGGTTTTTTGTTATTCATTTGTAAAGAAACATAATTAAACCTATCTTTTTTTTATTGATATTTTACTATTATTAATGAAAAAAAAATTGAAAAAAGTTACGTATTAAAGTTTTTACACGACGTTATTTGATTGTTTATTTAAAGCAGAGCTTTTTTTTTTTGAGAAAAAAAAAGTTTATGATAATATTTATGTAAATAATTTTAAATCTGATTCTTCTTTTGATGCATGCAGTTATTTGAAAAATTGCAATTTTGTTCATTATTTACTAAATAAGAAACAGTTATTTTCATAAAGGAATCGATTTTATTTAAATAAAAGAGGATAATGATCAATTTAATTCGTTTTGTTGTATGCGGAATTCTAATGATTTTTTTGCATTGCTTTTTTTTTTTTTTTTATTTAATTGTAATCAAGAGTCACAATGCTAAATAAGTTATCAAAATTTTAATTTTGCTAAAAAAATTAAAAATTTAATCGATTCAAAGAAAAAAATAGTTATTTTCAAGTTATTAAATACTTTTGTTTTATTGGACAAAGCAACCTTTTCTGTATTGTAAATCTGTAAAACATGCTTCCCAACACTGGTGTAAGACTCACTGAGAAAACCTCTTGTTAGAATAGGCTATGTAACATATAAAAAGTCAGCAAATCTCTTTTAGTATGAATCAAATTAAAAAGTAACGAAATATTCTTTCTTTTAGAAATTTTTAAAAATAGTTGCAAAAAATTAAAAATGTAAATTTTTACAAAAAGAATATTAATGCAACTAAATTTCTTTAATCTCCTTAATTGCATCTGTTGTGCTTGATAATGTAATTAAGCAACCAAGAAAAAAACACTTTAACTAAAATCGCTGACATAGTATGCTATAATCGTTTACTCTATACCAGTTTACTATAATCGCTTATTCATTTGCTTACATAATTTTCAAGTACGTAATACATTATATTTTTACTTTTCAAAACAAACTCACTGATTTTCTTTTTTTTTTTTTTTTTTGTCGTACGTCATTTTTAGAAAAATCTTCATTAATGACAATGAACAACAATCGGTAAAAAAACAACAAAAATACTATCACGGAATTGCAAGTCAAATATTACTCTAAGCATTTTCCATTTAATGAAAACATTTTTTCCCTTTGGAATCATTAGAAATTCAGATAGGTTTTTGTTTCTTTGATAAACTCAGTGCCAACTAAGCTATCGTTAAAACGAATCTCGTGTGTCATACACCATCCTCAAACCGGTAGTATCCGCCTCAGTGTACAAATGCGCCCCATCCTATTCCGTACTCGATGCATATACATGAGCCCCTGCATCTTCCTAGATTTATATACATTAGAGTGTGCAGGGGCTACAGCAGTGGCCACCGATCACCAATACATAAGCAATTTCGTTCTGGATGCTATCGCGGTCAAGACAACCACCCCTGAATCTCAATAAATGGGGGTGGGGGTACCAGAGGGGGAGAGCAAGGAGGACTGAAGATTTCGACTGCCGATATTAGGATGGTCCATTGTCCCTGAGACGTCGATGTCGATAAGGAAGAAAAAAAAAAAGATCTCGTCGTGGATGTTATGGATAGGAAGATGATCCACCATGTAATATATTCATAAAAGGCCGCCATTCCGAGTTTTGGAGAGCGAAATCGATGCTAATTTCTTTGAAATTCCGAGTGAATTAATGTGAAGGGGCGGGGGTTCGGTCAAGTTTATTTTTGCGTTATTATTTTATTTTATTCCTTTTCTTAAACAAGAAATCGGCTATAAGGATATTGGTTTTTGTGATACATTTTTTTAACCTTTTTTTTACTTACTTTTTTTCAAGTATTCACCGGGCGAATGAAAAAGTTTTGATGTTGTGCAGGAGATTTTCAAGTTGAAGATGCTTTGGCTTGCCACGCCGTAGACGATGATGTTTGTGTTTGGTGTCCCTAGGGATTTCGATAATCGCCCTATACACTCGCCTAGTGTCCATAATTCAATATGAACCTTTAACATGTATGTCATGGCATGCCATAGGTATAAAGTGACCTCAAATCGGTGGAATTTTTATCAGGAGCACGGTATTCTTGTGGTGACACCAAGAATATTTCAATAGTTTATTCGCTAATTGATTTTCAATTTTGTGGAATTGAAAGTTTAAGTGGATAAATATGGAAATCTGTCCCTTTAAATCAGTTAATTTTCTGAATTAACTGAAAAAAAAGTGTATGTCATGGCATAGGGTATAAGTGACCTGAAACGAGTGGAATTTTTATCAGGAGCACGGTATTCTTTGGTGATAGCGGATAAACTATTCCAATATTCTTGTTAAATTCTTGTCTTGATTTTCAATTTGTGAAATTGGAAAGTTTAAATGGATAAATGTGGAAATATGTCTCTTAAATCGCCAGATAAATTTTCTGAATTAATTTGGCCATCAGCCCCAAAACATCTTATTGTCGTTCTATTTCCGTTTTAAAATAATTTGAAAAAATTATATTACCACAATCCCAATTTAATAATTTTTTAAGTTAATTAAAATTAGCAATTTCCATCAAACAAGAAATGAGTAAAGGTATTATTTTTTGTTATACGTTTTATTATTCGTAACGTTTTTATTCATTTTATTAAGAGACAAATTTTCTTTAAAGATTGTTTATACCTTCGAATTTTATTATTTTATTAAAGAACACAAAATTTCACAACAAATTAGTCAACTGTTTTAAAATTATATTAACCTATATTTTATATATTATTACATAAACATATTTAAGAAGAGGCCTTTGTTCACCTATTTCACCTAAAAATGGTTTTATGATGCATTACATCATAAAACATGCTTTTATCGCAGAATATTTTTTTTATCATCAGAATATATCGTCAGTTTTTTTTCATTTGCATTTCAGCTTTTATTCACGACATCATTTTGTGTAAAAAAGCAACTGTCAAAATTCAAAACGACAAAAATTATTGATTCCACTTTTTTCCTCAATCTCAATTTAATAATTAATGTTAAATCAGTGTATTTTAAACTAAATAAGAAATCAGTAAGGATATTATTTTTTGTTTAAAAAAAATTAATTAAAATTAGTTATTGTCGATCTTATTATACAGAAAGAAATATAATATTTTACTACAGATTAATTTAGTCAAATGTTTTGAATTAAATATTAAACTTATATTATTACTAAAGACATAAAAAAACATATGCAAAAAGAAGATGCCTTTTGGTCACATACATCACATAAAAATGATTTTCTGATGCATTACTGTGTACTACTTTTATCATCAGAATATATCGTCAGTTTTTCGGTGCATTTCGTATTCACGGCATCATGCTGCATAAAAAGCAACCCTCAAAATTCAAAACGACGGAAATATTGCTTGCACTTTATTGACCGTTCGCCTGTTCCACCACTACCAAGAGATACGGGAAAACTGCTCTGCATATGCAGATAGCACACTTTTATCTATAGGACTGTCATAACTTCAACTGTCTATTTATATCGCCCAGAGAATCGGTAGGTTACTCATAGACAGAGAAGTCAGCAGCATATCGAATTGGACCCTGAAAGCGGTACTAAACGAATTACTGAATTCGGTTACGGGAAATAAATGAGATCAGTATCTGGGAGATTTAAGTTTCCTTTCTGTTGGATGGGGTTGGGATGAGTTATTTTTGTCCACGCGCAACTTCAAACGATCCCCGTGAGAAAAGTTCCGCTTCTATTCAATGTATATAATTTGGTGACATTTGGTATTCAGGGAGGTGTCATCGTTGACGTGTAACGAATTTTTCATTACCGGTTTTTAGTATTTATGTATGAATCTTTTGTATATTTCATGTATTACGATAACAGGGTGTCGTAAGGGTGTTTTTTTCCCACACGGCTTAGATGTAACGATTTAAAATTCGGTATTGTTAGATTATTTAAATATTTTCAAAATGCTTACTTTTTCTCATAAATATCGGTATATCGATTTGGAATGGAATAATGCATCTTGTATTTAAATAACGGCCTGGTAGCCAATTGGCTAGCGCTCTGACTTTTGGTACCACAGGCTTCAGGTTCGATAATGGCGATGGCATAGATGTTTGTTAGTGGCTCGAATCCACATTAAACTCTAGGTCTTGGTCTAATTATCCTAAAAATACAAAAAAAAAAAAAAAAAAATGGCCGTAGCGCGACAAACCAAACTTTGTATTTAAACTTTTACTATATAATCAATGTTTAACATTTAATAACTGGCTAGGTCCCTCAAACTCACTAGCATATATTTATATAAAGTATAATAGTTCTTATTATTATATATATAGCACGTATCTGTGAAATTTATAATATATAAAGCTGCATATATATTATATACAAGCAGCAGACTATGCAATAATAATATGAGAATATCAATTTTTAATTTTTAATTTAAAATTCAATATTAATAAAATACTTTCTGTATTTAATACAAAAAAAATATTGATCTAAAAAAAGCTTAATGTTAAAGAACAAATTTTAAAAAACGTTAAAACTTGAAAATTCGATATGCACTATTGTAGTTTTTACTCTGTTGAATTGTTAAATTTTTACATTGAACATAACCCTGAAATTCAAAAATAAAAATATTTTCTCTCAAATACACAATCCTAATTTAAACAAACAACAAAAAAATCTTTTTTTTTAATCAAAACAAAATATTTAAAAAAATGTGACTACTTTCTTTTTATTTCTTTTAAATTCAAATAATTGGCATTGTCTTTATATTATTTCCTTAAACCTATAACCACAAATCTTCTTCGCAACATAATTGATTATTATTAAAATTTCTCATGTCACCGAATAAAAATCCGTTGAAAATTACTTAACACCCCTATCTTCAAAAATTTCGATACGCCCTAGCAACTGCCATCATAAGATACAATGAGACACACATGCTTTTTTCCTTTTTCTTAATTCTTTTCTTCTTCTTCCTTTCATCCCATCATTCCTTATCCGAACCAAAATAGCTTGTGGGGATTGAATAATTATTTCGACATATAGAGGGTTGAAATTTCGAGTAATGGAGGTTTTGGGGCCTGAAGGGAAGGGTAAAAAAATTTTTTTCGAGTTTTGGAGGTTTTCGACTTATCGAGGTTCGATTTAAAGAGGTTCTACTGTATATGTATATACAAATAACAGGTTGTGTAATAGTAATATGATAATATCGTTTATAAATTTTTAATCTAAAACTAAATATGAATGCCATGTTTTCTATATTTATGCTTTTTAAATCTTTCATCAACACTTTTTATTCGTTATTTTTTTATTTAACGCTAAAGAAAAACTTTTAAAAACACTTTAAAACTTGAAAATTCGAAATGCACTATTGCAGTTTTTACTGTGCCAAATTTTTACATTGAACATAACACTGAAATTCACAAATAAAGATTACTCCCAAATACACAATTATAATTTAAACAAACAACTCGAACCTTTTAAAACCAAAACAAAATATTTAAAAAGTTAGATTTAAAAGAAATATAGTAATTGTGTTAAGAAGTATAGTGACATTGTTTTTATTTCTTTAAACTTATAACCACAAATCTTCTTCCAACATAATTGGATTATTAAAATCCTCATGTCACCGAATAAAAATCCGTTGAGAATTACTTACAAACCATATCTTCAAAAAACTTCGCTACGCCCTAGCAACTGCCATCATAAGATACAATGAGGCACACATGCTTCTTTTTCATTCTTCTTTATTCTTCTTCCCTTTCATCCATTCCTTATCCGGACCCATCTCCAACTAATTACTTCGCTTGATGCCAGAGCCAGTCATCAAGCAAGCCTCCTTCTCAATCCGCAGCACAGTAGCTTGGCGTCTCGTTATCACTTTCACGAGTCATTGGCCCTCGCCAAAGAAGAAGTATTTTTGAACCGCATCCCTCCTTTACCTGTCTGCAAGGATAACTAATGTTTCTGTTCACTGTGCCAGACAAGCTGTCGGCCGAGATACCTCGCCAAAGGATCATTTATCATTGCTATTAACCACCTGGATGCTCTTTCGGTCGCAGGCCCGGGGTATTAATGGTAACAAGGTATGACGGCAAAGGAATGGAAGGTGTTCGTCGTGTCATTGTTTGTACTCCTTTCGGCCCACGGATTCTCGGATGCTAATTGACAGACTGAAACTGCTGTCACCGCAGACGCTTTGGAAACAAAGGGAAAACTTCTCGAACGGTGTTTCCAAATTTATTTACCAGAACTGTCTAGGACATTTTTCTTGCTTCGTAATTTTCTTTTAGTTTTTTTAATCCTCGAAGTACCAGTACTTTTCCGAAGTAGCATTTTCGTAAAAGGTTATGTCTTTTTACTTTAATGTTGTTATCCGAGAGGTATTTTGAGTCTGTCGCTTTGTGTGGGTGTGTTTGTGTGCGTTTAACTTTAAAGATTCATTCATATTTAAGCTGTCTTCAAAATCCAAATGACTTCTGACAATGTCAAAATAAGTCTTTATCTATCTGGTTTCTCATATGTAATAATCTATTTCCATCATCTTATTTTTAAAAATATGACCTTTTTTTTAAATTTCGATTACAATTGTGGATTGCTTCATAATTATAATCGATTGTGGATTCCTACATAGTAATAGTTTTCATGGTTTTGAATCATCATTTTTTAGATTTAAATCGTCTGTATTAATTAGTCGTTTTGCAAGTTCATTTTTTGAATTTTTGTAAAGCTTTCAACTTGAAATATAAATTATCGATTATTTAAGCAAACATCAATGGAATGTACAATCTTAAAAACAGAAATGAATCATCATTTCTATACTGCTTTCTCCGTTTGTAATTCAATAACTTTAAAATTGGTGTGATATAAATTTCATCGTCATCAATAGAAGAGATTATCATGCATTCTTCTGGGTGACAATGGTTCTCCAATTCTTAACATTTAGTACAGTAAAATCTTTTTCTGTGTCTAATAATATATAGTTTTTAAGATTATTTTAATGATAAATAAAATAATAAAGAATTTTTTTTTATGTTATTTAGTGATATTTATTTAAAAAGTCCTTTTAAATATCTCAAATAGAACTTTTTTTTTTTTTTTTTCGCATCTCTATCAATCTCCCACTCTTTACTCTCAGTGCATCTTTTTCCGCCGTGCTCAGGTGTTTCCCAAATTAAATTACCAAGAACAGAAATACATGCAACTCCTTGCAAAGCATGAAAAATGAAAAAAAAACAAAGGAGTTCTTCGTGTCGTAAAAGAATTCTCGTGTACATCCACATCCGCACCTGAGATTCCGAAAGCATGCCGAGACATCAACCTAATTATCCCGCCGGGATATATCCGTAGGCAAATACATGCCCCTGCCTCTTACAATCCTTCCAGGGATGTGCAAGAGGTGCATCTCTCAAAAGGAAAAGGAGAGAGACAGAGAAAGCTATTTGTTTCAATCTGAAAGTGCTAAGATCCGGGGAATACTTGTGTGTGGAAAAGGGTGATTAAATGGTTTCAGACCCTGGATGGTGTTGGTGGGGAAAAAACGAAAAAGGGGTTTCTTCTTTTTCGACACGCTTTTGTTTGTCTGCTGCATGGAGTGATGGATTAGTTTGGACGGTGACGCCTTGCATTTTTCAGTGCGTGGATTGTGCGCTTTTTGGAATAGTAATCTGTCTTGGTCTGAGGATAAACACAGGTGTAGCATTAATTACGTTTATAATTCTAGTTCTTCTCCCTTAATTGCTGATGATGAGATTAAAGCAAACCACTTAGCTGTGTGAAAAGTTTTTAGCTTTTTTCTAAGTATATTTGTATCTTAAATTAAATTAAATTTTTTTTTTTATTATGATTCAAAAAGATAAATTTAAAGAATACATCTCAATATATCTTATATTATTTTTTATTTGAATTATTTTTAGTATCTAATATGATATTCATCGTTTTAATACTCCATAGTAATCTGTTTTGTCATAGATGTTAATAATTTATTGTACAAAAATTAAAAAAATACATCTCAATAAAATGTAGGTAAATTTAAAAATGCATCTCATTTTTTGCATTTATCTTTATTACTTTTATTTGAATTATTTTTAGTATCAAATCTGATATTTATCGTTTTAATACTTCATAGTAATCTGTTTCGTCGTAGATGTTAATAATTTATTATAAAAAAAGCAACTGACAAGAATCTAATCAAAATTCAAGTTGGAAAGCATCTGTATAAAATTATCTCGAGATTAAATGACATCAAAATAAAAACCTAAAGGATTTTCTATATTGACCAAAATGAAGCTTTCAGAATAATTTTACTGAATGGTTTTGTTAAGTCATAGCTCCCATTTTGTCATTCCGTCTCATTTTATCCACAATTCCTTAATTTGTTTTCGTCATTTTTGTGCCTTATAATATTTGGCTGCCATCCATAATATAAGTGTTACAAAATCTGGTAACAAGATCTCGATAAAAAAAAAAATATTAACGGATCTGATTCTACTAAAGATACTTAGATTAGTCACTGAAATTCAAAACTGGAATATACTGTAAAAGATTGAATGACTATTCATATTTTATATTCGTAAAAACATTAAAATTGTAGTATTCAAAATTAAAAATATTTATCTTTATAGATGATTAGTTATGTAGTTTCTCTATTGAATTTTTTCTGTTTACTGTCTGTTTTTTTCTGTTTTTTTTACATTAATTCTTATTTTAAACTCTAAAAAATTTCAACTAAATTAATATAAGGTAGAAACAAAAGCAAGTCTTTTAAAACTGAAAATAATATTTTTTTTTTGTATGGATACATATTAAAACCCAAACTCTTCCTAATTTAAATAAATGCATATGGAAAATAATATACCCCCTCCCAAATATGAATGAGATCTTACATGATTTACAAACTAGATTAACATCTCAGCTACCAGCGGGCCTTCTCATGCCTTCTCATTTTGAAACAAAACAAAAACCCTCTCTCGAAAAGTGTGTCAACGTCTATTCAAAAGTCCCCATTCTTTTAATATCCGAGCCCTGCCTGAAGGTAAAATAAAGACCTGATATTAACTTTTCCTTTTTCCCCTCCCACACACCCTGCGGTGCCTGTGTAAACTTCCCTTCTAAAAATAAAAAGGAAAAAGCGTCATTCATCCTTCCTCCTTTAATTTACGGCGTCTGTGAAAAGGTAGAAAAGTCCTTCCGA
Source organism: Caerostris extrusa (assembly GCA_021605095.1). Lineage (NCBI taxonomy): Eukaryota > Metazoa > Arthropoda > Arachnida > Araneae > Araneidae > Caerostris > Caerostris extrusa. Next base: position 19,974 of record BPLR01012508.1, read on the forward strand.
AATTCACACTTGTTGCTGTGTGCCTTTGCTTCTAAACGGTCTCCATAAATCCTCCGCATTTAAAAGGCTTCCCTCTAATCCTATTCCGAAACTCCGATTGTAATTTCCTGTTTAATTACATGGGACTCCCCCTCCCAAGCCTCTTTTATCGACTGTACTCTCTCTCCATCTCCCTCTTTTTGGGAATTTATTTATTTTCTTTTTAGGGGGGAGGGATTTACAGTGTGCTGGTGTTTTACCAAATAGTAGCTCATTTCCTCTTCTTCTGGAGGTCACTCTGTGACGCATGTCTTCCGCTGTAGATGGTGGGGTTTGGTGTCCGAACCTCATAGGGTTCTTAAAAGAACCTTTAACTGCTACTGAATGGTTTACCTTTAACTTGGTAGGGGGGTGTTCCAGTGGATGGTTTTACACCACACACTTTGACGTTGGACAAATTAACTTTTTTTGCTGAAATAATAAAAGATTTATTATTTATGTTTAATATTTAAGGATCCATTTTCACCAAAGAGTAGCTACAATCAACAGTTCATCCACTTTGCTGCATGATTCCCAATTGCTGCCAGTGTGCTGGTGTTCCGTTACCAAATAGTAGCTCATTTCCTCTTGCCTTCAAGAATTTAGGAACTAGTTGTGGAGGTCACTTCCCCTGTGACGCATGGCTTCCGCTGCACAGATGGTGGTGAGGTTTTAGGTGTCCGAACCTGTTGCATGGAGAATACTGATTTTTAGTGGTGTTGATTAAAGCTCGTAAAAGGGTAGGGTGTCATCTGTAGGATTTAAATTTAATTTGGCCCGGTTTTATTGGCGCTATGTTAGGTTCTTAAAATGAATGCTGTTTTACCTTTAACTTGGCTCATAAGGGAAGGAAGCTGTAAATTAAATGTTGTAGAGGATGATTTTCATTCCTGTTTCACAAATACCGTACGCAAATTAACTTTTCTTCACTGCAATAATAAAAGGTTTATGTTCAATGTTAAAGTATAATATGTAAGGATCCATTGTCACCAACTAGTAAAATATAACCAACCAACCAACTTCTTTCATCCACTTTGCAGTTTGATGGCCAATTGGCTAGCGTTCTGGTCTTTGGTACCATAAGCTTCATGATTGAATCCTGGCGGTGGTCTGGATGTTTATTAATGATTCAGAATCCACCAAACTGTAGATCTCGGAGTAATTACCCCAAAGTGTGCACAAGATGACCATAGAGCGACAAGCCATACCTTTCATCCATTTCTAGCAATAATGTAATATTTCGTGCAAATGCTTAATGATAACTTTAAAATTTAAAGATTAATGCACATTATTTTGTTTTAAATATTCTTTTATTACAATATTGTTACGCTAATATTTTGTATGACTGAATTCTACCTTTATTTATTTATTTTTTATCGTTATAGATGCCAATAGTATCAAACATTTTGGTCTGTTTTCTACACCATCATTAATTCATAGTTGTATAATGAATAAAAATGAGTGTGAATTAAAGTTTCAGTTATTCTGCATTTATTCACTTATTGATTTATTTTTGGTAATTTTATTTTTGCACATTTTGTTTTTATATTTAATTAAAAATAATTCAAGTAAGACCAGTTTACCTCCAGTTGACTGATATTTATATGTAATAAAATGAGATTCAGACAATCTGCTCTAACTCACTTATTAAAATAGAGAAAATTTTTAATATCTTTTCCAATTTCATTTTAAAGTAATGTCATCATCCACCTCCTACCCAATTCTACTTATCGCCTTTCTCCAGCTTATTTAAAGACAAATTTAACCTAGAGATCCCTTGATGAATGGGGCAGGCAGGCAGAGGCGAGTGTGAGCTTTTGAAAGAGCAACCCCGGTCAAGAAATACAAGGAGGAATCCAGCCTTATCCAACTTTCCATGGGCATGCCAGGTTCAATGAGGACCTCGCGAAAAGACCAACAGCGTCCATATTCGACGGGGGACCCCTTTTGTCACGGGGACCCGTTTTCAAAAGCGACTCTCGCCCCTTTTAATGACTGCCCGGATGCGGTTCCTCGCGCGTCCATTCATCTTGAGCCTCCTAGGTCTGGGGTGGGGTGGGGGTGGAAGAGGATTCCGCAACGCAGAAAGGGGAGGAGGCCCTGAAAGCAATACAAATTGCGGCGGGGGCCACCGGTTATAAATCATCGTCTTGTCAATGACGGGTGGACGTTGCAGGAAAGTCGAGTGGGGCTTCGGGGGTCGATGATTAAACGTCGAGTTTCGAAGTGGGTGTGGAAGAGAAAGTCACTCGATGACTTGGAAGAAGAGTGGTGCAACATGCCTTCATACCCTGTTCCTTTTGACTCCTGTTCTATGGTTATTTTTTTCCAATATCCTATTCAAAGTGCTGGGAAATAAAACATAAATGTGGTAGTTGGAAATTGAGATGTTTATGTAAAAGAAGTCAAAATATTGCCCAGGAAGATAAAAATCTAATTATTTTTTGAGCAGCCTGGTGACCAAGTAGCTAGTGCTCTGGCCTTTGGTACCACAAGCTTTAGGTTTGAATCCTGGCGGTGACATGGATGTTTGTGAGTGGTTCGGAATCCACTTTAAACTGTAGGTCCCTATCTGTTTTAGCTCTCGTGTGCACAAGATGACCGTATAGCGATAAACCAAACCAAACCAATTATTTTTTGTGTAATTTAAATTTAAAAAAAGGTATTAATGTTTATTTTTGAGCGCCATATACTCATTTTGATCGGTAGTCTGTATACCAATGTTGCCAAGTATGGATAGTCAAGAATTTGCCTATTCTGGAATGTAAAACAATTATTATTGATATTAGTAATTGTGACATTTTTTTGCTCTGTTTTTCTTTTGTGAAATTTAATAAGTATGTAACATAAGTATGTATGTTATATACTTATTAAATTGTTTTTAATTGAAATTTTTTATGATGTTTAGTATTATGCCGCTATATGTCCTGGGTCAAACATGACATAATGTCTTAGTTTAATATGCTTGATATACTCCTCAAGTTTATCTATGAACTTATGAGGCATGATGAACTAGACTTTGTCCTCTGGAATTAAGAAAATTTAACGTCCGTGGTTTTAATATGGCCATAGAGGTTGTATATTTATAGAGGTTTTTAAACCAGTTTCTTAATGCATGTGATATAATTTATTTTTATGGTTTTGAGAATTTCTGAAAAGAGAAACTAATTCAGAACTAGAGAGAGTTCTTTTTTTCCCACCTTATGATTTGTGTAAAATTTTACCGTCATTTTATATGATAAATTAAAATCATTTAATTTTCAACATTCTTTTCTTATTAAAAAATAATAAGTGTTTTGATAGGTTTTATTATTGATAACATTCCTTTTCCTTTTTTTTTAAAATACAATTGAATGTCTACATATTTTATGATCGGGCAATAAAATTGATTCGCCCCTAATAACATACAGTTGAAAGCTAATAAAAGCGTTTATGAAATCAAGACGGGATCCGTATGAATATATGGAATGCCTCACTTACGCATCATTTATTTCAACCTCAATATCCATAATGTCACCGCCATCAATACGTCATTACACTGGAAGCGACTCAGGCCACTGTTGCCTGTGACGCCAATCTTTATCTCCACATGGTTAAGTAGCTGTGACTTTTAGCTTAGGTGCTTTAAATACCTTTACAGAAGCGTAACAGAATAGGATTTTCATTAGTTTGCAGCAATAATTGCAAATCCCGGGAGGAAAGAGTTGGAGAGTTTGTGGAAGTGACATTCTGTTGGGTTTCTTTTTAATTTATCGCTTGTTTCGTTTGCAGACTTTGTTTGCGTATGGAAAATTGAAAATTGTGGGCGTTTTCAATTGCAAGGCTTATACCATAAAATTGAATAGGCGTTTGTTATCATCTCAAATATACGAACTATATCAATTTTAATTGTAAATAGTTCGATTTAGAAAATCACATTGCAATGTTTTTGTATGTCAAAACTACTTTTGGTGTTTTATTTATTTATTTGTTTTGATCTGATTATTTTTATCTTTGATTATTTTATAAAATTGTCCATTTTTTTAGTCGTTTAATTATATTATGTTTGTAATGATGAATTCAAATTTAATAATTAAAAAAGAAAAAAATAACTGCAAGAGAATGTTTTACATCGTTTTCTCTCCTGTGGCTGGTTGGCGACTTGAAGGGCAATTGGCTAGCTCTCTGGCCTTTGGTATCACAGGATTCAGGTTCGAATCCTGGCGGTGGCATGAATGTTTGTTAGTGGTTCGTAATTCATGTTAAATTGCAGGTTCCGGTCAAAGTGTGCAAAAAATGGTTGTAGAACGACAAACCAAACCTGTGTTATTATGTTAAAAGTGAATGTTTTGCAAAATAAATTCATTTTCAGCAAATATAAATAAATATTATTTTTAAGTCAATTTATTTGAATAGTTTTAATAGTAGTTTCTCTTTGAGACATTTTTTTTTTTTTATTAATAACATAATACGTTGCCCATTTTATCGTTAAAATTCATAAAATGCATTTTTATGAATCCTTCTTCAAAAAAAATATTATTACAATAGTAATGATAATTAAAAACGAACTTTTGTTGAAAGAAATAAAAATATCACTAAAACAACACAAACATTTCTTTATCTCTGGGTTAAAAAAACGCAAAAATTTCCCCAGAAATTTCAATTTGTGTTACGAATCCTGTGTCTTTTCCAACTCAGTTAACCTCAGCAGTAAAAAAAAAAAAAAAAGTTGCGCAGCCTACTTCCAGTGACGTCATAATACGCAGGCCAAACACCATCCAGAGAGTGTGTGTGCGTTGCGGCTCATCCCCCAACGGACTCTGATGGCCACTCGGCAGGATTGGCCGTCGGGCATTAAGCAGGTGGCCCCGTTCCTATTAATTTCATCATTTTATTATAAGCGATGCACTTAAGGTAATTGAAGGGGGGCTCCTGGATTGGTCAACTCCGTCTATCTATCTCCATCTTGTGCGGAAAGGCGTCTTTCGGGCTTCGCCTGCCTGCGTGGGTGGATGGGGGTGGGGGTGGTCTACATGCAAATGAGCTTCTGGTCCGAGGCACGTCTTCAAGTGTGATCGCCCCATTACTGCATATATGAATATGTCACCGATATTTAGCGTGGTGGAATGCGGGGGTGGGTGGTCTTCTGCATAGTTTTGGTTTGAATGGGGAGAGTTTTTAAAGGAAGATGATTGATTGGGAAATAAGTTGGTGATGTATGAAGCCAAAAACTGATTTGATTGCGATCGTCGTGTATGTTTTTATAGGGTTTCGGGTTTTTTTTTTAAAGCTAGATTAAATTTCTCTTTATTTCTTTAGTGGCATTTCCAGTGATGTGTTCTTCTCGGTATATATGGAATAATTAACTGAGGCTTTACAAAGGGAAGATGCTGTCTTCCGGGAAGTTATTTTAAGGGTAACTGCCTCGCATTTGCGTGTCGTATGGGAGAAAACCCAGTAAATTAGTATCAGGTAACTTGATGCGAGAGGCTTGTACATATGTCACCATCTAGTCTCCTTCATTTCTGAAAGCTGTTACTGTAGTCACCAGTGGGTTCCAACCTGGCACGAAGCGGCCTAATGACCAATTGGCTGGCGCTCTGGCCTTTGGTGCTACATACTTCAGGTTCGTAACTGGCTGATGACATGGATGTTTGTTAGTGGTTCGGAATCTATGTTAAACTGTAGGTCCGGTCTAAAATGACCGTAGAGCGACAAACCAAACTATCTTGACCGCTATAAGACATTGCCATTTGGTCAGAATTAAGGCAAGTGAGGGGTTGTTTTTATTTAAATAAAAAAAAAAATGTATGAATTTTTTTAAAAATTGAAGGGCAAATACTTAGTTAAAATTGGTACTATCAAATTAATATGAAAAAGGATATGGCATATATCATTTTGAAAGCTCATTTTTTTTTTTTTCTTCTTTCTTTTGTAAATAACATAAAATATTTGTAAACCTTTGAGTTACAAAATATCAATACGTTTTTTATATCATATTTTACATTTTAAACATATAAGTTGTGCTTTTAAAAATTTTACATTGATTTAATCCAAAAATTCACTGCCATTAAATGAATGGAATTCTAAAACTATTTTTGAGATCTACATTGACAGATATAAATTTTTTTTTAATTAAGTGAGAATTTTTTTTTTTTTTTTTTTTTTTTGACTATGCAAGATTTTAAACTTTTTAAAACCAGTTGATTATTCCAAATTAATATTAATACACGAGATACTATTTTAAAGCTACTCGCGCATCTCAGCATATAGAGAGTGGTTGGTGCAATCGGTGCGCGTGGAAGGATGTCAGATTTTGGTATACAGTCCCCGGGTACCTGGCGCTGTGGTTGCCAGGGCAACCGCCTCTCTGTCCGCGTCCGGCAGCATCCGGAGCACGTGACTGGCATGCCGACATCTCTCTCTCTCTCATCCTCACATCTATTTAATTCCCCGCGTCCACGGGCTGTGGTTTTCCGAGATCTTTCCTCGGGGACTCCCGGCCCTATATTTCAACCTTCGTAGGGAAATTGCCCTGTTTTGTTTCCCTCGGCTATCGCTGGGCCTGCTTTGTTTTTTCCCTTTCTTCTTGCTGTTTTCCCCTACGCTGGAATATTTTCTGGATTTGACAGTTTTGTGGTTTTAACGAATTTTGAACGAATTGTGTGTTGTGAAATCTATGTAATTTTAACTTATGGGAAAGTGTCGTTGATTTCGATTAGAAGGTTTTGTGATTGTTTGAATATTTTAAAATAATTTTGTCAAGATGGTATTGTCTGGTGAATTCGGAAATGAAAAGATTTGTTATGGTATGTATATAAGATAATTGATTGTTTTTGGGAATGTGAAATTTTAATTTTTTGTAAATTTTATTACTGCTAAATTTAAAGAATTTGTAGTAAAATTTCTTTCAAATGTACTTGCATGGAATTTTTTAATGATGTTTTACTACATTGTTTTTTTTAATTCAGTTTTTGATTTCGTTATATATTGTCCTTAATTAAAAATGCACAACTTAAATTAGGATAATTATATTAATGGCCTTTTAGAAAATCCTTAAATATTATTTATCTTTTTTTTTTTTTTTAAATTCATGATATTTCTGAAAAATAAATGTGATGCTATTTTATTCTTTGTGAATAAAATACTTTATTTAATGGATTAGTTTTTTTTATCTTTTGTAGTGATTCTGAGCTTTTCATTTAAATATTTACTAGTAAGATAATTTAATTAATTGATTTTTCTTACTGCTTATATATACGGATGAATCTGACATTTTAGCTTCAAATGTTAAATTTCTTTTTATAAACATTTTTAAGACTTAGAATTAACAAATTTATCATAAATTATTATTGCTATTATTATTTTATTTTTTAAAAAAAGTTTAAAATAATAATAATAAACAAAAACGAAATATACATTTATTTTTTTAACATTACGTTTTTACATACATTTATTTCATACTATTGATTGAAGCTGAAATTCAAATTAAACTGCGAATGTTTTTATCTCTAAATCTTCCCCTACCCACTAGAATATCAAATACGTACAGGGGGTATTATAAAAACAAGACCAGCTTTACCCAGCATGGCATTATAGCTTTTCGACGCTGCCGTTCTAAATCGTTCCCTCTCTTCTTATTAACATGTAAATGAGCTAGATCCTATCTTTTTCTGCGTAAGGGACTCCCACAAATATGACTGCAGGGAGGGACGAAAAAGAAAAATATCGTGGGTGTCATAAAATCCACGGCAAATAAGATAGGGGCACTAAATCGGGATAGACTGTTGAAGAATTCTGGAATGCATAGCTCCTTGATTCGTTTGTGCTGCCATCTGTCGGATATTTTCTAAGCATAAAGTGGACCGTTATTGGTATTATTGCATAGTTCTATATGAAAAAGGCATTCAGCTAGACATAGTTTTAAAGAAAATATAATACAACAGTTTAAGTTTTATACATATATAAATATTTTTGCAATCTTTTGTAAATTTTATATGATTATTATTGAAATGGAACATATGTTCAAAAATTTGTAATATTCAATGTATTTATATCAAATTTATACTTATATAGTTTCTATAATAGAAGAGAAAGAATAGATTTTTAATATCTCTATATATAGATGTGTGTATATATATATATATATATATAAATAGAAATATAATGGAAGTGTTTCTATTTTGATAAATGTTATAGTGAAAGAAATAATTAATACTTTTTTATAATTTGAACAAATAATTATGAACAAGATGAAATAGAAATTCCCCACTCTTTTTTATATTTTTTTCAATATTAGTATCCATTGCTTTTAATAAGTTAAAAAAAAATTGTTAACTTTCGCACTTCTTAAATCTTTAAAAAATAATCATTGTAATAAATCACATCCATATTGTCATTAAAGTTCCATCATTGCAACATAAAAATTAATTTCACGTAATTTTAAATAAAAACTAATTTTATTGAAAAGTATTTAACACAAATTTGGGGCAGTGACCCCTAAAAATCTTCTCCTCATTGCCCCAGCGAGCTGTGAGGCTGAGACTTTAAGGGGATCACAGGGAGGGGGGTAAAGGCGGACACATTTCTGTAAACCTTATACACTATAAATTATGCACACACTGCATGCATGTCTGTAAATTGCATGCACACTGCTGCTAAACATGTCTGCTCACACCGATGTTGAAAAAAAAAAAAAGTATTCATTGGTTAAGACAACATCTTATTATAATAACTACATATTTTTACCCAATTCTCATATTATTGATATTTTATACAATGTCGTCTTTTTCATAAGCAATATAATAAGAACAATCTTACTATGTTAACATATTATTTTGATATAATAATTAATACTACAGAGATGTTAATGAGATTTTTTTATATTTGCAGAGGAGCCTCAGATCGTGCGCGAGTACCTGCTGAAGTGCACCCACTGCGAGCAGGTGTTCTCCGGGCAGGAGGCGATTCGTGAGCTGAAAGAGCACCTGTCCCACGCCCACAAGGAGGCCGGCCCTCCGGACTCCAGCAACTATACCTGCCACAAGTGCAACGCCTCCTTCGCCACCAAGGACAACCTCGCCAAGCACAAGCTCTTCCACGTCACCAACGGACAGGTGAGCCCTTCCCCTTCACTCGCAACCTACCTGTGCCAGACCAGTGAACACTCTCTATGATAATGATTCGAGAGATATATTCCTGCCTTCTTTGGGCTCTTAGTTGAAGTTTTTAACTAGAGCCTCTAGCTCTTTAGTTTTGTAGGATTCAGAAACTTATTCATATTGGAAAGACATTTAGAGTGATGAATGGTCATTAAAAGGTTTAAATTAGATGTGTAGAGATATTTCCGTTTTGCGCGTATATTTAAATTTTGCACATTTTGCATTTTTGAAACTATATATTAGTATAAGCTAAATTTTAGTATGAAAAGGTCTATTCTAATTTGAAACGCTTAATTTTTGTAAGCTAAAATTTTAATATTAAATGTAGGTCTACTCTAATTTGAAATTTTTTTCTCGTCCAATTTTTGGAAGCTCTTTCACTCGCATCTCAGCAACTCACCTGCACCTGACCGCTGAACACTCTCCATGTTAATGATTCGAGAAATATATTCCTGCCTTCTTTAGATTGGTTTCAACTAGGATTCAGAAACTTATTCGCATTGAAAATACATTTAGTGTGATAGCTGGTTATTAAAAGCAGCGTAAATAAGATGTGTAGAGATATTTCCATTTAAATATACTAAATGTACATTTCCATTTTGCACATTCCACATTTTTGAAACAATATGCTTAAGTAAATGTAAGCTGAATTTTACAAGCTAAAATATAATGCAATTTTTTGTAAGCTGCATTTTAGTATTAAATATTAGGTCTGCTCTAATTTGAAATTCACAACAAATGTTATATTGCATTTGTTTTAAGTACAATTTTTTTTTTCTATTTGTATTTGTTTTTATTTCATTTTGATGTGTAGTTCAAAGGATTTCAATGATACACACAACCACCCTTAGTGTTTGGAATTAACAAATCTAAAATCAACTAATCCATATTAGTTTTTTTTTTTTAATTTATTTTTTATTTATTTATTTTAAAGAACTGTTTCTCTTTTCATGTGAATGCAAATTTGTCAGTCATTAGTATTATTTTAAAATGAAAGACTTAAAATCATATAAAGGCACGGGAACTTTTACTATGCTTTTATATGATTTTAAATTTCTTAATTTTTGGACAATAATTTTTGTACCGATGATTTGTTGAAAAATTTTTATTTAACGTCATAAAAATCGCTTGATAATAGGATCATTTTGAAATACTTACTTAAATTTTTTATTTTGAATGTTTTGTGTATAACGTGTAGAGATTGTAAGCTAAGACTCTGGTTTGTTGTTGTGCACAGGGTACTGCAGGGGGTAATGGGGAGGAGAACGCTGCGATCCGCAAGTTCAAGTGCACCGAGTGCGGCAAGGCGTTCAAGTTCAAGCACCACCTGAAGGAGCACATCCGCATCCACAGCGGGGAAAAGCCCTTCGTGTGCCAGAACTGCGGCAAGCGCTTCTCCCACTCCGGGTCCTACTCCTCCCACATGACCAGCAAGAAGTGCCTCGTCGTCAACCTCAAGGTATTTTTCTCTTTCTTTCTTTCAAGACATGCATAGATTTTTTTTTTTTTTTTTTTTTTTACAAATATTATCATTAGGTGAATAAAATGTAAACAAAAGTAAATACCATTACAATTACAATGCGACCTGATGTCAATTGGCTAGCACTCTTTCCTTTCGTACCACAGCCTTCATGTTCGAATCCTGGTGATGGTATGGATGTTTGTGAGTGGTTCGAAATCCACGTTAAACTGTTGGTCCCTGTCTGTTTAGCCTAAAGTGTGCCCAAAATGACCGTAGAGCACAATCAATCAATATTTTTAATATATAACAATTTTTATATACCTTTAGTGAAATGTACTGATTTGTATTGAATTTTAGAGATTAACTGAAAAAATATCTTTTTTTTTTTTTTTTTTTTTTACACACATTAGAAACGAAATATAATATATATATATATTGCACTACTGATTATTACTTAGGTTTTACAATCGTCTGAAATTTTTTTTAATGGTTTTCGACAATTAAATTTAAAATTTGAATAAGATTGATATAAATTACGGATGCAAAATCTTGTTCAAAAATGAACGGCTACATTGATAAAGTGTTATGGTAAATTCATACCAACGATTCGATACTTAAGCATCCAACCATTCCGAAACCTAAACTCCAGTCCGATATGCATTTCAACTTAAATTTCATCTGACTTACATTACAAAGCTCTACCATTCCAACCAAAAATTTCATTTACAATATAAACTGCTAAATTTTTACTTTACTTAACTAAAATTAAGGATTTACTTAAATTAACTTACTTTACTTACTGACTTTAACTTTATTAAAACCTTTAATCTTACTTTTTACTTTAATGAAATTTTGGACTTTACTTAAATTAAGGACTTAACTTTAGTTTTCATGCTAGTTTATAGATGCATTATTTTTAATTTTTGAAAATGGTATTCCAGGTGCGCAAAGTGGACAGTCGCTCTCCTCGGGGTCGCGGGTCGTCGCAGAACAACTCTTTCCGCCCAATCATTCCCAAGTTCAAGGCGTCCCCCTCCACGCCGGACATGACGCTCCTGCCTGCCGGATACCTCCCCTCTTCGGAGCGCTTCCCCGCCTTCTCCAGCCCGCCAGCAGTCGCCCTTCCTGCCCATCCCCTTCCCCCACCTCGCGCCCTACCACCACATGCCCCTCGGACACTTTCCCGAAGTCACGCATCTCCTGCAGCAGCGCAGGTAAGTCTTCATTTGAAGACTTCCTCTGTTTCCTCTGTTGCATGATAATACACAGTCCAGTCAAATTAATGTGACCACCTGTCAAAAGCCAGAATAACCACCTTTGGCAGAGCGGACCGATTGCAATTCGATCAAGGCAATTAACGATTGAAATGCTTTCCGATGCCCTAGGACATCCTTTATATACACTGCACTGCAATGTGCTGCCAAATGCCTTTTGTGATTGGTTATTTCACGTTGACGTCGAAAGTAGGTGGTGGTCACATTGATGTGACTGGACTGTGTATTTAGTCTTCCCCTGTTTCATGATAATATTTGGATCTTCCTCTATTTCATGATAATATTTGGTCTTTCTCTGTTTCATGATAATTGACTTATCTTTTACAAGCATACTAATATGTTTGCATTTTAAATTCCATTTTAAATTTTTTTTTTAATTGTAATTATTTTTTTAAAATTAAATTAAATTTGTAACTGAAAATAAATGATTGATTCCCTTTTACAAAATCTCACAATTATGAAAATAAATGCATTGTATGTTAGCACTGTTAATACTTCCTTTTTTTTGTACAACGTCATTTTTTAAATATTGTGTATTTTTTAAATATTGTGTATTGTATTGTGTGTGTGTATTGTGTTTAAATCAGAAGCAGTTTTATATAGCTAACTATAAAAACATAATAATCAAACAAATTATTTGTCTTTTTTTGCGACAAAATTTATATTGCTTTTATTTGCAGAATTTATTACAAACGCTTTATCAAGATTTTATCCAATTAAAATTTAAATTTTAATTTGTTAAAAATAAATATTTTTCTATTTTATTTACATGTAATTTTTTATTACTTATTATTTTCCGTAAAAAATAGTTTTCGTCGTTTGTCGTTGATTCCTAATAGTTTATCTTAGTGTATCGTTGATTGGTAACATAGGACAAATTATATTTTGAATAATATTTAAAAAGTACATTGGCGGGTCTTAATTATTTACATAAGTAGACGTAAACTATATCATCATATAAATGCTCCACTTTAAAAATATGTTTAATTAATTACATTTTCTTGATCCATGTTATGTTTTATCCCATAGGTACGAGAGCGAATCGGATCACCTTGCACTAACGCAACCTCCACCTCATCTGCTACCATCCTCTTCGAATCTGGGGGAGAAGTCCGACACCTCTCCTGTTGGTAGCCCTAAGCCTCCCGGCGAGATGAATGCGGTGAAGAAGATCTTAGAAATTGTCGACGCTACCGTCACCAAGCAACAGAAGTCACCAACAAGGCCTCGAAACGGTCTCCTGTCCGAACTTTTGAGTGCGGCCCCCCACTCCATCATGAAGTCCCCGCCACCTTTTGGTGCCTCCATAGATGCCCGATGCCGGTTCTGTTCCAGACACTTTGACAGCAAGGTCGACTTGCACCAACACGAGAGGTACATCTGCCCCCACAACACCGAACTTGAACTAAGTCCTGTTCATCCGGTTCCCCGCAGTTGAATGTAGAAAATGGCAGCGACGTGGAGTCTTGCGAAGAGACCAGAATGTGCATCTCCCCAACTGCGCTCAGTGTGGAATGCGCCATGGCGCTCAAGAACCATTACCATGTGAATCCTCGTCCAAAGAAGTCCGAAATGATTCGTCTAGCTCGTGATTTGAAATGTTCGACTAGAGTCGTCCAGGAATGGTTCCACAGCCAACAGATTCGATCCAAAGACTTTCCGATGAATGGGAATCTATCCCGCAGCCCTCCACCACACACCAGCACAGCTTGGGGCTTCCGTACTCTCCAACGGTTATTCCGCACTGCAACGGATCCCCCTACCAGTCTGTTGTACCCAGTTACAATGGTGCTATTTCTTCTAATGCAATTTTACCATTTCGCCCGATTGCTGAGCGATCTCCGCGTTTGGACGCGCCCAACCAGGACGATGATCAGCCGCTTGATCTCACGGTCAAGTTTAAACGAGAAGATGATGGCCATCTCAGAGAACACGACAACGTGACACCCTCTTCACCGCCTTCGAACCACTGTGACAGTGAGGCACTCAATCTCAGTCAGAGGTCTTCTCGAACTCCCCCAAAGTATCAAGTCCGTATCCTGTCCATAGTAGCCGAGGTACATTTGATGATTCGGTTTCGCAAAAAACAACAACAACAACAATAATAACAATGTGCACTCCTCTCTGTTGTACAAGTACATGCAGATGGGCATCTCCAATCATCGGCCACCCTCACAGCGTGAGAAGTCGCCTGTCATCACCATGCCGTCCTCCCCGGACAAATCACCGTCCCACACAGAGCAACCGCACAGCTTGCCGTCGCCCGATGGAGCCAGCTATGCCGACAACAGTAGCAGCCCCAGTGGCACAACTGGCTCTTACTGCCACACTGATGAACCTGGAGATGGAAACCCATACAGCCCCAGTGGGGTGAAAAATCCCGTTTATGGAATCAGGTAAATATATATATCTGTTTTTAATTACCTTTCAAATTTTCTTTCCTTTTGTTTTTAATTACCTGATTTCGATTGTTAATGCCTATCACGAACGACCATTCAAGAAACTAATTCATCTATATATGGATTTTAGTTGTGCGTAACTTTAATGGAAGCGTATATGAATTAGGAAAGCACGGCTTATCACAAGAATGACTTTTAGATGGCCTGAATGGTCGAATGTCTAGCGCTCGGGGCTACATGTTTCTGGTTCTTCGAGTCCCGGTCTCATATGACTATTAGAGCATCACGGAGCCAAGTCAGACTTTTACGTAAGTGTGCTCCATCCCAACAGAAACTGCCCAATTTCCCTCCATCCATGAATAGATTACTCATGAAAAGTCCGTTCCGCATTGCAGGACACTGAAGATTAGTCACAACACGAGTTTAGTACGATTAATTTTCAAGATGATATTGTTCACAATAAGTTAATAATAGTCTTCCGTTTTCATTTCTTCTCACTGATATGGAATCCTATTTTCTACTGTATTAAAAAAAAATTATTAACTCTTATCACGTATTAATTCTACTTCTGTTATATAGTTGTAATAAATAGAGAGGTTTCCATTTATACTTAAGTAATGGATAGCTCAAGTTGCCTGTTAGTTAGGAAGGGTATTTGAAAAATTGAACATTCTAAATTTCTTGTTCAATCCATTTAAGTTTAAAAATGAAATACATCAAATCAAATATGCTTTTATTTAATTCGTAAAATTTATGCCTATTTCCAACACTTCTCCATTTTTGATATTAGCTACTATGTGTTTCTGTAACAGTAGAACTCTGAATTGCTACATCATAATCATTAGTATTTTCTGTAGAGAATTTTAGAAATTTACTGCAAGAAGCTTTCATTTTAAACAACTTTTAATTGCTCTAAATAGAAACGGCTGTCTCATTTCTGATTTTTTTTCTTCCAACATAGGTCGAAGGTGACGAAAGCACCCTGGAAGACAGCCCTGGAGCCGAAGAGGGACTCCTCTGGTGGGTCAGGCAAGTTGAGGAAGTCTTGGAAGCTTCACAAAGTGGAAAGTGAGGAAGGCATGTATGCTTGTGATCAGTGTGATAAGATGTTTAGCAAGCAGAGCTCTTTAGCTAGACACAAATATGAGCATTCAGGTGAGAATCAGTTTTCCATTCATTTTCTTTGTCACGACATTTTTGTTAATTGTTTTTACTCAGTCCAGCTCCCACGTTTCAGCATAATTCTTCCAGTGAGCACGGGTTGGGGGTTGTTTTTACAATAGTCACATGGCATCAGTTTTGAATTTAAAACTTAACTTTTTAAATTCTTTTTATTTTTTATCTTTTTTTTAAATAGTATTTTTTTTTTTTGAGTACCATACAATAATTTTAGAAACTTTTGATTTCATTAACAATAATTAAGCAGCCTTCTTATCAGCATATTTATTAATTAAGAATTTGTAATCGGTACGCCAGTTGCCAGTTGGCAGTGACACTAAGTGTTACGTTTTGATTGTCCAGATCTTTCACATATTTCTGATAGACTCTTATAAATAAGGAAATAAAATTTGATCAGTAGTATTGTTTTTAAACTGCTGCTTACATACATTAAATATATATAGCATTTACTTGTTCTTAATATTGACTAATGTCAAACTACTTTTATTGATGAAGGGATAGTGATGAAGTATTTTGGTATAGTTAAAGAAGTTTTGGGGTCAGTTTATCTCCCAATTTCTGAATCACTTTGACGGTTTAATAAAAAAACTTTGAGTGAACATATTTAGTATTCATTAATTTCAATTGCAATAAAATATTATAAAGATGAATGGCCATCAAAGCAAAGCCGTTATAGGAGGATGAATTGTCAATGAATCGCCTTCTAAGCTGAATTTGGAATTAAAAACATAAAATTAAAATAAAGGACAGGAATGTAAAAAATATATATAGCAAAAATCATTATTTTTATTTTATTATTATTATTATTACAATTTTCAAATACGATATTTTGAACTTTTTCTATCATTAAAATATTTATCTTTGGAATGTTGATAAACTGATTCAAAAGAATCATTTAGTTTTTACATAATTGCACATAATTAGCAACGTTTTTTAATATTCTCATAGATTTTTTAGACGTTATCATGGAGATGTAATTTCAGTAAACGTAATATAATATTTGAAAATTTCATCAACAGAGTACATTAAAAAATTAAGTTTATTGAGTAATTAAGTAATCTATGGCAAGGGTTTTATATGAGGAATAATAGGTAATCTATGGCAAGGATTTTATATGATGAGTGATAGGTGATACAAAATGAGGTTTCAAAAGGTTTTTTTTTTTTTTGAGGTTCTTTCAAAAGGAGTACATAATAATTAATTACTGTAATAATTTAAATTACTGTATTTTTGCAGGTCAACGACCTCATAAATGCGATGTCTGCAGCAAGGCCTTCAAACACAAGCACCATTTAACGGAACACAAGCGCCTGCACAGTGGTGAAAAACCGTTCCAATGCAAAAAATGTCTCAAAAAGGTTCTCACACTCAGGATCCTACAGCCAACACACATGAACCACAGATACAGTTGCTGCAAGCCCTACCATGGTGATTTCCCTTTTTTACCTCCCTCTTTTCCCAATCTCCTACTCTTTTGATTGTCCTGTACCTCTCACATTTGCTACGTATCTATCCTTCATTACATCATCAGATTCTAATCGATTTGATATGTGCTTTCAAAGTGATGCATCTTACTTATACTTTACCGTGGAAACATTTACTACAGGCTGTCTTCTTTTTAATCATTCTCATGGAGTGGGCATGAGCTTTGTATGAGGTTTTTACAAAGCAGACATTATAAAACATGCTAGGTTTTTCAGCATAAGATTGTTTTTATTTTAATGGAAGAAAAGGAGCGATGGCTGATTTCTTTCAACAATTAACTATTCATTTGATTTTTTGTTTTTGTATAAAAAAAAGGTAAAATTTATATTGGAACCTCTTTGATATGTCGATATTATTATCAAGTAGAATCTCAAGGTTCCCCTTATTATTTTGATTTTTTTATTTACAGAGCATTTAAGAATAACTGAATCATGTATTTCATATATTTCTAATGAAAAAGCCAAAATTATGTATCAATTTTCATTTGGATGAGAAAGAACT
>BPLR01012510.1:0-20762 GCA_021605095.1 Caerostris extrusa
CCAATGTTGACGTGAGATGTTGATTCTGGTTGGCGGAACTCTGGAAATTCTTCCAAATGCACTTTCCTTCGATCAGGGATTCGAGATTTCCCTTCGAGCAGTTTTCGGTAGAAAGTAGTAATCAAAGTTTACAGGTTAGATGTGATTTTATATTTATTTTGAAAGTAATTGGTTAAGAATTTTAATCCTTTTGCACATCAAACTTGATAGCATATGGTATGATTTATTACCCTTTACTTCATATTTATGATTGCCGTATGACAATTTTAATAATCTATCAGTGGATTAAAATTTTCATAAATAATAAACAACTAAACTTATTTTTATGTATTATAATTTAAATGATTTTTTTAGATTATATAAAAAAAAAATTAGTGTTCATGTTAATGATCAAATTACACATTTTTTGTGTATTATATTGTTTTAAATAAACCATTCTATTTCATTTAGATGTAAAAAAAGTAAATTTAAACGATATACACGTTTTAAATGCGGTTATTATATATTCTCAATTATTTCATATAATTTTTGCTTAGTACTTTCCTTTTGAGTAAGTAAAAAAAAAAAAATTGTAATAACGATTTTTTATTAATATTAAAAACTTTAAATTTCGCAACTCTAATACAAAAAGCAGTATTACTATAAAAAAGCAGCATTCTCATAATTATTAGAATAATTATTCATTGAAAACGCACTTATATTTATTGTAATTTAGTATTTGCTGTTACGTTGTCTTTCACTTCAAACTTTTAGTTTGGGCCATATACCTTGTGCCTCTAGTGAATTTTGTTCAAATAATAAAATCACTAACTTATGGGTATGCCAGATTCACATTTAAAGGAAATCATGCCATTAGATTTAATAATCACTTTTTATGAATTGTTTACAAAATGATACAGAATGAAAGAATAACAAATACAATTACACTCTATCAGTCTCACATCTATATTGGGCTATTTATACAGTATTTGTATGCTTTATTAGAATGGACTTCTTCAACATTGCAAGAAAATACAATGCAGTTAATCGAGTAGCATCTTTTAAGAAATATTTACTGATTTTTATATACGCAGCAGCGATGTAAATCTTTCGTTGAACTCTAAGCAACTGATAATTTACAATATTTTCACCATATTAAAGGCGAATTACAAAAGTCGAAATTCCTTCTAGTAAAAAAGAACGTTAAATACAATATAATTATTATTTGAATAATTTGTTTCTACATTTAAAGTACATCAAAGAATACCATTCATAATGCTGTTCGTCAATAACCTGTTGTCGAAATTCAATTCCAGCTTCCACGTTTGGTTCTCTTGAAATCCTCGTGCTTTGATCATTGCAACCAGGCACAGTTTCCTATTGAACCCAGATTTTCGAAGAGCTATTTATGAGCAGAGCGATCGGTAAGTGACCAGACAAAGACACGCCCTCCGAAACCTAATTATGAAGTTCATTGTTCTCAGTCTGCACCGGAGTTCTAAGACGAGGAACTTAGCTAAATTAGGATACATGTGTGTATGCTCCATCTCCATGCCTTCGCCAGTCTGCAATCGCTGGTTGAGATTAAGGAATTTAATTAATTTTGCAGACTCTGTGAGTGGCAGTCCTTGGTCTTCAGATTGAGAAAATTCGTTACATTATTAATCGTATGGCCCTTTTGATGAAATTTTGGGTGGAGGAATAACTGTTTGTCATTCGATGTGCATTCCGTGTTTCGAAATGAAAGGATGGTAATTGGTTCTTTTTAAAGAAATGAAATCTTTTCTCTTTGTAAGTAAACATATATGTATCGAAGAACCCATCATGGAATTGGCGAAAATTTGCATTTCAATAATAAACGAGCGAATAAAAAAAAATATCCTGATTAAATGCTCAGTTTTTTAACTAAAAATTATTTTTATTGTTTTTCAAAATTTGTAACAAACGAAAATTTAAAAAAGATTTATATGCATTATTAGTACAACATTGAATAAATCAATCAGAAGGGTTATTATTAGAAGATACTTGTAATATTAAATACGCATTGATAAGAATTATAACACATATATATTTAACAATTTATTACTTTATATAAATAAATTCAATTTTGTCCTAGAATTTACAATTTTGCCCTAGAAATCCAAAATATTTTTGATCTAAATTTTTGGTGAATTCGGAAGTAAACGTTATACATAACATTACATAAAACTCACATTTTTTATTATTTTATTTTTTTTTAATTTAATCAAGATTTAAAAGGCAAGAATATGGAAAAAATATTAATTTTTAATTTTTTTTTTTTTTTTTGTTATTTTCAAACTATTTAGAAATTCAAGAATAATTTTAAAAACATCAAAAATAATGAAAACTTTTAATGTTATTGAACCAAAAGAAAAAGTGGAAAAATAAATAAATACACCCAATTATACATAGTTTATTCAAAGCAAAACTAAGGTAATATTAATTTAATAAAGTGTAATAAATGGACACCTACCATATGAAAATCTTAATTAATTTTTCTTATCTTAAAGTTGTGTTCTTTTCTCATATACCCTTTATTTACACAGAAAAATTCAAGAGAATGCAACAAATTGGTATGCTAGTGAATATTAATGACAATTTCTCTAGCTATAAATTTGCTTATGCCAGAATTAAATTAATTTCTCGAGTAGTATTTAGATGGTTTTTAAGAACTTTTTTAGTAATATGTTAGAAAGATATAGTTTATTTACTTGGAAACTTAATGTAATATTGAAAGCATTATAATTACCTTAATTAATTCCTTAGTTTGCAAATAACAGGAATTTTGCTTTTATATTCATATTACTATTATATTATTACAAATTGTGAATGCAATTATTTAATATACTAACCAACGTAATTGAATCGTGAATACAATTTTTAATTCATTCATGTATAGCACATAGTGTTGTGTGTATGTGTGTGTATGTCTGTGTGTATTATAAATTGAAATTAATTACTTTCTATTGTTAATGACTTTTAAACAACCCAAAATAATAATAATAAATTTGATCCTATTGAATATTTATTAAAATTCATTAAATTATTAATCATTATAATGATGAATACATATATATATATATATATATAAATTAAGAGTAGATAAAGTGAGACAAATGTGTAACTAATTTAGATACTTTCCAAATAAAAGTATAAATTTTTAAGAAATATTTTCAAATTTTCTAAACAAAGCGATTAAAATATTCATTGTTCCTATATCTATTATAACGGCTAATTTATTTATTAATAAGATACCAAGTTTATCTTCAATCTTTTCAAAATGTAATTCTTTAAATTCTTAACTCATCGATAAAATTTAAATTAAATCCAGGCTAACTTTCTAATTCTTCAAGTCACCATCCCTTCACAAACATTTGCTCGAACAAGCGTTTGGAAACCGTTAATTCCAACAATTGCTGGAGATAATTATTGAGTAATCTGCAGATTTACTTTCCTTGCCTTTCTCGTGGACTCGTTTCTTCGGAATTACATCTTCAAGCAGAGCAGGATAACACTCAATCATGAGATCCGAAATAAGGGGAAATCGCCTTTTCACATCTTTTCCTCAAGGGTTAGTGCAACCTCACGTGAAAGTCCCATTTGCGCTGCAGAGAAAAGCATGCTTCGCCGACTATACAAATTGCGGGGAGCAATGCTTGGGGGCACGAGAGGTTGGAAGGCGTCGTTCGTCTTGGTCCGAGAAAATTAATCCGGACCAATGTTGACGTGATATGTTGATTCTGGTTGGCGGAACTCTGGAAATTCTTCCAAATGTGCTTTCCTTCGATCAGGGTTGAGATTTCCCTTCGAGCAGTTTTCAAAGTAGAAAATAATAATCAAGGTTTACAGGTTAGATGTGATTTTATATTTATTTTGAAGGTGATTGGTTAAGAATTTAATACTTTTTACCCATCAAACTTAATAGCATATGCTATGATTTATTACCCTTTACTTCATAGTTATTTTACATACAATTTTAATAATCTTAAAATTTTAATAAGTACTAACCAAATAAATCTATTAAACGGAATTTTTTATATATTATCTTAAATGAGATTTTTTTGTAGATGATTAAAAAAAGTTCAGTGTTCGTGTTAATTATCTATTTATACATTTTTTTTTCATTATATTATGTTCTAATTAAAACCATTCTATTTCGTTTGGATGTAAAAAATGTAAATTTAAACGGTATACACATTTTAATGCGGTTTTATTATATTTTCTTTTTATTTCATATAACTTTTGCTTTTGCCATTCTTCCTCTGACTAAGTAACCAAATTTTATAATAACGATTATTTTATTCATGTTAATAATCACAAATTTTGCAGCTCTCCTACACGAAAGCAGTATAATTATAAACAATGAGCATGCTCATAATTATTTGTAGAATTATTTACTGAAAAGCTGTTATATTTAGTGCAGTTGTGTTAGCTGTTACATTATCCTTCACATCAAACTTTTAAATTGGGCCATATAGATTGCATCTACTAGAGAATTTTGCTCAAAATCACTAACTTATGTTTAAGTCAGAATAATATTTAAAGAAAAATATTTTTGTGTTCACACTTTTTAGGTATATTTATCGATTTAGTATCAAAATATAATGGCTTCCAAAAGTTAAGCATAATTCAAAAACTGTAAGAAAATGTATGAATAAATATTGCTAAAATTATTCGATATTTATTGTGGAGAATCATATGTTGAAAGTTCAACGTTTCTTTTATGTAAAAGCATTTCAATACACATCGTCAGGAGTGAAGCATCTGTAGTCGTCGAAACGAACAGAAACTGACGCATACTCATTCGGAGAGTTCAGATAGGTTTCGTGCAATTGATGGACGAAGAAATAATGTTAACTTCAAACAAGACGAATGATTGCACAAAAAAGACCAACTGGAATGCTTTCAAAAGAAAGAATTGTTGTAAGGCTGGTATCCGGGTGATCATAAACTGAGGCATCTTGAAATATGAATGTACTTCAGTGTGTGATCTCAAAACTGTTACAAGTGTTTCAAAGTGAGGGAGAGTTAAAGTTTCAAAAGTTACAGCCATTTGCCAAGTTCGGTATCTGATAATAATTGTACGACATCAGACGGACAGTTGTGCAAGAGAACTGGTTTCAGCGCTCACATATTAGTTTCTAGAAAGTTATAGATATCTATTAGATTATTAGTTTTAGAAAGTTTCTAGAAGTCTGTTAGTTTCTATCTGTACGAGACGACCAGATATTTGCATACTCATCCCATTTACGCTTAAACGCTCTCGTTTAAACTGGAGTTTCAGATAGTGCCAATATTATGTACAGTGGTTAATTCTGGTTTAGTCTGAACACTGATTATCGTCGAATAATAAGAATTATAGTTCAGTAGTTTTAATAAAGTACTATAGCATGTAAATATAATTTTATATATATGTTGTTCTAAGTAACTTTGAGCAATATCTGAAACCAATATATGAAATAATATATTTAAAAAAATTAAATTGCTTACAAACAAAATATAAAGCTTTTGTTTTCATTTAATTGTATATATAGCATTTCATTTATAAAAAATAGAATTATTTGTAAATAATACAATAAAAAGTTACAAATTCCAGTGAAACAAATGGAAATATAATGGTTTATTTTGAATATTTTGATATTAATTCCTTGAAAAAAGAATTGTGTTTGTTATCAATATTTAAATTAAATGAATATGAGACTTTGTTTACTAATATATAACTGGAAAATTTTTGAGGACTAATTTTTAACTGTCATTTCAGTATGTCTAGGAAAACGGTAAAGAAATACTTTAAAATTAGAACAAAGCAGTTATACTGAATTTTACAATCTTAATTCATTTACTACTTCGAAATTATTTTATATATTTTGAGAAGATTTCAAATGTATATATAATAACAGAAACCTAATTTAGATTCTTTAAGGAAATATATTTAGAATTCTTACAGATTTAAATATTGGCATTTAATGTTTAATGTCTGCAGAGTATTTTGAAAATCAGAAATCATTTTATACAGCATAAATAACAAAATTATGTAGCTATTGTTCTTTTCAATCAAAATTCCCGGACAAATATCCAGAGAATCAAATATCTGAATATCAGATCGCGCTGCATTTGTATTCTTTCGCCGTACAGAATACTTCAGGGAAATTCAGGCACACAAAAAATTTTCAGATCAATTCCATTTGTATAACGAAAGAGATTGCCTCTCGGTAAGAATTGATACTAGCAGAAAAAAAAAAATAAAAATATAGCATATATAAAATAGTTTACAGATTTGTTTTATATTATTATTTTTTATGTTTTCAAATTAAGTAAGTTTTGTATAAATTTAAAAATAACAATACATGAAACAAATTGCTTAAATATGAATACTCATTATAAAGCAATGTTTACAACATTTATTGTTATATAGATGTATTCCCATCAAGCACATTTCCAATCATGTTTTCTTTTTTTTGTTGCATTTATATGTCAAACAATTCCTTAAATATATATTTTTTTTTAAATGCTATTGTATTTATTTAAATATTAAAAAAAAAAAGTAAAAAAAAATCAAACTTTTTGCAAGATGGCACAGGTTCGAATCCACTTGAGACATGCATTGTTACTGCTATCAGATACCATTAAGTTCGTTGGTAATGATGACAGCATGTATAAATGTCTCGCATGTTCAATCAGGATTCCTGATATTTCAGATATACATTTATTTTAATGTGGGGAAGTCAGCTTACCAAACATAAGTAACCCACGCCAAGGTCTATGTATAAAAAATGTTCATGTATGGAAAATTAATATATTAAATTTCAAAAATATGCATTTCTATCATTCAGCTAAAAGAATCATGAACATAATTTTGGAAATTTTTTTGCCCCGATAAATTATTTACATTTAGTGGGTTGTTTCTTTAAATGCATAAGCATTTTTCGTTCTGTTTGTAAATATGTTTTTTATTAAAGATTATATTAAAATGCTTTTAATGTGTAATATTTTTATAAATAAAATAAAATAAAAAGTTTATTAATTGGTAAACTAGAAATTATCATAATTTAAATAGTTAAAATGTCCTTTTTGTATTATTTTAACAGACTTAACCTGATATTCCCCAGCTTCAATTGTTATTATAAACATGTTAATTTAATAAAACTTAAGCCTGCTAATTTGAAATTCAGAAAAAAAGCGTTCAATTCATAAGGAATTTATTAATTTTCGTATTTCTAGGTAATTAAGTTAATTATACCTGCAAGAAAAGACTAATAGATATGGAGAATTTCATTCAAAAGCATTATATATTATAAATACGAAAATTTAAATACATCTTTTATGTTGGATTAAATATGGCTGCATAAAGGAATTGAAATTTATAACTCAGCAAAAATTAAATATTTAATATTTTGTGTTTTTAGTAATTGAAAATTGTAGATGCTGATTTTTACAAAAGATTTACTCTCAATATTATTTCATATTTTTGATACAAAAATAATAGAATTTGATAAAAAAGTTAGATATGAAATATTTATAATAAAGATTTCATTAAAAAAAGTAATACGAAAAATATGAACATGTGCAATGAAATAAAAATCTTAAACTTTTAAAAAAAAAAAAATAAAGAACAAATTGTAAAGATGTTATGAATTCACATTAAACTGAAACTTACACCCATGCATATTTTTCATAATAGAATTAATGTAAAGCATTATTATATAAACGTAAAGAAAAAGAAAAATAGTTTAACTAGCATTAATGACTCAAAAAAAAAGACTCATTAAAAGACTAAAAATGAAAAAGATGCACTATCATTTTACAATACATACTGTACAAAAATGAACAGATGTAAAATATAGACTTAAAAATATAATGCACAAAATATCATAAAAGAAATAATCTATCATTTCCTTTTCGATGGAATAAATTTCATATTTTAGTTTACAAAGAAAAAGTCTAATTTATAAAAGTATTTTAATTAGCATGCATGTAACTTTTTAGGTATTGTTACAATATCACTAAATGATAAATATTGTTTAATATGATGATATTATGCATCCATCAACTCATTTTTGCAAAGATATATGTAGATATATGTAAATTAGAGATATATGTAACATTCTTATCAATATTTAAATTTCCAAAGTAATTAATTTCAGAATTTAATTTCCTTTAATAAAATATAACATTGTCATGTATGTAACCTTTTTATAAAAGTTCTACCGGATATCTAAGCGAAAAGTTGTGAAAATTTTTATGCGTTGATTACATTGAAGAGAGAATGGGCATAAACAGCGTGCTAAGAAATGTCACGGTAAGACTGTAAATGCACGGTTGAAAATTTCTGCAGAACAAAATTACATTACAGAGGGAGATCATCTTCCTTATAAAATTATATTGATGTTTAAAAGTATTTATGTATTAAACAATTCTAGATAGCATTTTTTAATATTAACTGTTGATTTAAAGAAATTGTTTACCTAAATGCATTTTCTAAGAAGAAGAGAATAAGGGAAAGCCCTGTGTTCCGCTTCTATCCTACTTTCCGAAAATCTTTGCTCTTTTAAAAAATAATTTGTTTCAACAATCTTCCAGAATTGGATGATTTATCAGAAGACGAGGATGGTGATCTTTGCTTATCTTAACTTAGCAAATCAGCAGATTGCAGTTGCGAAATAACAAATTAAAATCTCGAAAACTGATGATGATCTCTTTACTATCAATTTAGCTTCTAAAAGCATATATTGTTTCTGATGTATTAAATTTAAATACTGTAGAAAGAAACAACGGTGATAGCATTGAATGAAGAGAAATAAGTAATGTCCACTGGTAGGGAGGAAGCAACAGATGATTATAAGTTATTTTAAAGAATTTGAAACAGTAGAACATTGAAACTTTCCGGGACTATTTTTTGGACAAAAAATAAAAGGCCACCAAAAGAAAAAAAGAAGAAGAAATTTTGATTGATAATTTGTTGATGAAAACTTTTTATGTAGAAAATGTTTTTGTACAAAGATTTTAGCTTTCATTTTCCTCACGTTATGTATTTTAATTTTGAAAATGTAATAATTAATAATGTAATAATATATAACATTTAACAAGATACTTTTCACATTTTTCTTAGTAGGACTTATCGAGCTTTCATAAAACTTTACACGTGCATTATTTTGCTGAGCAGCTCCTAAGACAAAATACTGGGGTTTTGTTCCACCTAAGTCTTTTGTATATATGCATATAATATTAATTATCTTCAAGATAAATGTACATTTTCGGTGGGATTAGTCGACTATTTATGTGTTTTTGTTCAAATTACACAAGCAATAGTCTAAGATGAAGAATATATATTTTATTTGCATATATACAATGTATGCACTGAAGGGAGTTCTTTGACACTTTCAATTTAGAGTGGTAACTGAAGGAATGGCTGAACTCACATTTGATAAGTCAAGTAATGATTCTAACTATGATTTGGAGCATCAGTCTTTTCTCAAGAATGAAATCATGCATAAGAGCCCGTAACTTGGAAATTCTTCATTTAATGTTCTTTCATTCCTTACTTGAAATTCAATAATTCAACCGACGACTTTTATTTTCTTTTGTACTTTTGTGTTATGAAATTGAATAAAATTGGAATTGAATTTTTATTTTAATATTTGTTTCGCGTATAGAAATTGCACTACAGGTTAGATGATAATTCAGCAACATCTACACTTATTTATAAATTATAGAAATGATTTTTATTTAATCTAGCTCTCATTCTTTGAATACTGGTTTTAAAAAGTAAGTAAGATAATATTCAAATACATCTTTACTTATTTTATTTGTTAATTGTAACAAAGTAATTTCTTTTTTATTCCAGCATTTATTTTTTGAATACTAACTTTATATGATGTCTCCATTACTTTTTTTATTTATTTTTATCCTTTATCCTTTAACAATTCTTTATCCTGGGAATCTTTGATTCCTTTGAATATTTACCAAAAGTCTTCTTTCTCAAAGGAGTGATAAATTTTTATTTACCAAGTATTAGAATGCAGTTGTAATGATATGATCCTGTTCCCTAGATGTATTTCTAAATTGTCTGAAATTTGTAGGACTTAACACTGACTTCATATAACATTCCCAGATCTATCATTTTTCAGTTACATCACTTACTTGTAATGATGATAAATGACGATTAGGGGTTACAGTTAAGAAAAATTAACCAACATATATAATTGAATATTTTCCTTAAGATTAGAAATAATTGTCATTCAATTGGCAGTAATAAATTTTAAACAGTAATCTAGATGTTCTGACTTCTAGTTTTAGATGCTGCACACTTTTACCTGAGGTTATTCTCTACTACAACGACAAATATAGCAACATACAGACCCTGCTGTACGGCATTTTAAAATATGAACAAAACTTTTAATGTATTAGCATTTTATTTATAGCAATATGAAAGTTTTGTTTAGACGCCATAATGCTTTTAATTATAAATATCAGAAAATTTGAACATCATCTTCAATTATAAAAAATTTTACATCTTAGCAAATCCGGCCTTCAGTTAGTTTGCTTATAAGATTAATATAACAAACGGACATTTTCCACAAAATAGTTAATGTTTTGTTGCAGGTAATTCAACAATCATGAAAATGAGGACTTAGATACCCCAATTAGATAATTGAAATAAAATGTGATTAAATTTATTTGTGTAGCTGAAACTGATCCACTAAATTTATCAAATATATTATTCTGTTCTTATTCTTCCTATTAGGGAGATTTTGTAACATCTCCGTATAAACAGAGAAGAAAAAAACACGCCGTATAACGATTCTCTCTTTTAAAAAATGTGATCGTTGGCATAGGTATAATGAGAGAGCTTGGCAAAAAAAGAAGACACGTAGAGGACTCCTTATCATTATCTTGTCTCTGCCGAAAAGGAAATAGCACTTCTTTTGGTCTAACTCATCCTTTTTTCCCTTAATGTTATATTGAAAAGAATAATCTTTTGTGTTATGCATAGTATAGAAGAAATCAGCAAGCAATAATAATACTTTAGCCATATTTGAATATAAACATTGCTTTAAGTTTCTAGATTTTAGTAATATTGGTTTTATTGAAGAATAGTATATTTTTTTGCATACATTCTACATCTGAATTACAAAACCGTATTTGTGTTATGCATAAAGACAAAATCTATATACAACAATGATATTTCTGTATATTTTTGCATATAAAAATTCGCTTGGGGATTCTGCTTTGTGAAAATAATGATTTGGGTAAAACTTTGAACTTCAGACACACCAATAATATTATTTTAGACATTTTATATCTAACGGCAAATATTTACAACTATAAAAATTTTTTTGCCATGCATACTTAATTTATGTACATATGATTAAGTTTTTAATTAGTTCAGAAAACGTATATCAATTTTAAATGTACATTAGTCGTATTAAATGTTAATTCTATAACACTGTTTTTTACCATCTTCTGTTAGATATATGAATCATGCGTTTTGCTTTTTTTCTTTCTCTTCCTTCGTAAATAATGAATAAAATGTAATTACGTTAAAAATAATTCTAATTAAAATACGTTTAAATAATACGTTTAAAACAAAAAGTGTTGTCTCATATCAATAAAATAATTTTTTATATAATCTATTGAGCATGCAACGCATATTTTTTGTTTTTCATAAATAGCATGCAGAATTTTCTGACATTAATAATTTTTGCACACATACAGAAGCTTCTCACCTCTTCAAGGTGAGAATGGAAACAATACATGTTCAACAATGGAAATAAATAAATGATTCATTATAACAATAAACATTCCGTTTAAATGTATTTTGTTGATTTATCTGAATGAGATTGTTCATAAAATGCCATAAAATATATGAATAAAACTGTTTTTAACTTAATGTTATATAGTTTATACAATTTAAAGAGAAATACAGCTTTTGTAATAGTTTTAAATGTTAAATATCATTAAATGATATTTTTTAAAAATTTACTATCATTTTAACATTATACTCAAACAAACTCAAAAACTTAATCAATTTTGCGTAAAGTACTAAATATTACGTCTCATTATTTTTTTGAAAAGAGCAATTTTTTTTTTACATGAGTTTGTCTGTTGTAAATTGAAATGTTGTTGTAGTTTGTTTTTATAAATATAGAAAGTTTTAAAATTTTAATTTTAATAAACCTACAAATATTAGCTTAAAGCAAGATTTATGAAAAATTGTTCGAAAATAAATACTTTAAAAAAGAGCAGTGGTCTGTCCCTAAAACCAAATATTTTAATTGCTACTTTCTACTAATTTTTAAATAATTAAAAACAAAACTTATTACCCTAAAAAGTCTATTTCAAATTTTTCTTTAACTAGAAATGAAAATTCTACAAAAAAGTTGATTGAAAAAAATGTTAGCTATTCATAAACCATGAAGGAGTAATACAAATAGAGAAAATTTATCAAATGTCGGTTGATTAGCTTTTTGTCGAGATATCTAAAAAATTTGTCAAATTTTCTTAAAAAAACTTTTCTATTTTTATTAAACAAAACTCAGGAGGAAATTTTTTAATTCATATCAAAAACACAAAACGGCGTATATTTATTTAAATATATTTTTTTTTAATTTAGGAGGTGAAAACCCTTTTATAAATACTTCTTAAAATATTTTTAAAATGATGCATTGAAAGGTTTTAACAAATTATTCATATAAAACTTAATTTGTTTTATCTGAAATAAAACATTTTTTTAATGTGTTATAATTATTATTTTTGTAATCTTCGTAAGTATTTTTATAAGCATATTAAAGATTACTTTCGGACGACAATTTAATAGATAATTAGGTTATACAGAGTCATATCACATTTCAATAATAATATTGATACATATTTTTTTTAAATTTTGCGTAATTTATTTTATATCGAAAAAAAAAGGACACATTCGAAATTAAAAAAAACAAACAAATAAGATGATTTATTTTTTATGTAACTTTCAATTTTGTTATACTTTCTTATCCTAATTAAGAAATAAATCAAATGGAGCATTTTTAATTTCTGTGCAAAATAGTCGCGGTACTGTGTTTCTATGGGTTAAGTCAGGGTGGCCAACACATGGATCTTGTGGGCCAATGCATCATAGCTCTGCGGTCCGCATATAAAATTATATATCCCCATATTAGATTTAGATCCACTATAAACATTTTTTGGTAGCGAAAAATTGAAACATAATGAGTCATTATTTTTGTGTCTAGTATTATTACTACATGTAAACATAGATAATACAATAATAATGATATTAAAGGCACGTTTTAAAGCAATATATAACATTAAAAATGAAATATAAAAAATAAATAAATATAATTGAAAAAAAAAAAATGTAATCATTAAAAAATAGTTATTTTACTAGTGTGAAATTTTTCTCTCCACTCTTTCACTTAGCTTTTTGCAAATCGATGAGAAGCGCTTCATGATTTCGCAGAATATATTGTAATTATTCTACGAACTCATAACTGTAAACTCATAAATAAAACAGGAAATATCTGCCATATGTTCGTAAGAATAATATTTAAAAAATCAAAGTTATTTATTCTCACAATTTCAACAGTTATTTTTAAATATATGGGATGTGCAAATAATGTTTTTTTTTCAATATTTTGTTTTTCACTCCTTTTGGCCATTATAACATAAATATATTTTGTAAAAATTAGGAAAATCTCAAGGGCCGCAATAATGTTCAAGGCGAGCCGCGCGGTGGCCACACATGGGCTAAATAATATTTTTTAAGCTAATATCAGTTCAAACGTTTCTAACTAAGAATTAGATATTATATTAATATCATTTAAAAATTGTTAGTATTAGATTTAATAATCACTTTTTATGAATTGTTTTTCAAATTGGTACATATGTAATGGGTTATTTGATTTGTACTTGTACGCTTTATTAAGGTGGTTTTCTTCAATATGGGAACCAAATACAACGCAGTTAGCCTAGAGTAACATCTTTTAAGAAATACTTACTGATTTTATATATGCAGCAAGTGATGCAAGCTTTTTGTTCAACTCTAAGCAACTAATAATTTTCAAGATTTCTAGCATATTAAAGGCGAATTACGAAATAGTAAAAGAAAAGTCAAATGCAATATAAACCCATGTTTGTGAAAATAGCAACACCATGAAGGAATCGTCATAATTGAATGAAATTTAATACACAGTTGAATGGTAGTGGTACAAATAAATGATTAAATGTTCAAAAGCAAACAAACGAATAACAACAGATCGGAATCAGTATTTTGTGTAGCCACCACGCGCCGCAATAAGTGCTACACGACGTGCCATGGAGTCAAACAAATTTTGAATGTCTGCCAGAGGTGAAAGAGCATTCCATATTGTTTGTAAGTGCCCCCCAAAGTTCGTCTGCAGAAGTAACATGACGAGGATCACGAGCGCGACGTGTCGAATCAACGAAATCCCACACATGTTCAATCGGCGACATATCCGCGGAATTCGCAGGCAAAGGGAACAAGCTGTACCTGCCGCATTGCAAAGAAGGATTGAACAGTCCTAGCGATATGTGGGCGGGCAGTGTCCTGTTGAAATACAGCGACTGGCAAAGCTTTGAAGGAAGGGGACAGTTGGGGCTGTAGAACTTCACTGATGTACCGGTTGCTGTTCAGATAGCCCACAATTCTTAGCAATTGAGATCATCCGTGATATGCTATGGCACCCAGACCATAATTCCGGGTATTCGTCCACTGTGGCGTTCGATAATGCACTCCGGAAGTTGACGTTCACCGCCATAGCGTCTGACACGAATGCGGCCATCATGGTACCACAAATTAAAGCGGGATTCGTCTTAAAAAACATGACACTCCAATCAGCACGCCAGTCTCTATGCTGAGCGGCCCATTGTAAGAAGCCAGGCGGCGATGGTTTAGCGTGAGAGGGATCCTATATAAAGGGAGTTCTTGCACGCAGTCCACGCTGCAGCAGACGTCTACGAATTGATGAAGCACACAATGAAACACCTGTAGCTATTGACCACTGTGCTGTCAATTGTCAGAGGCAGCTGTACGGTCCGTCAGCGCCATGCGGTCAAGGTGTTCTATCATCGCGAGCTGACGTCACATTTCGGGGTCCACTTTCAGTTTCAGAGTTGTCCGACACTCGTCTATCCACTGCTTCCAAAGACGCATCACTGTGCTGCTGTTACGCTGCACACGGCGGCTACTGCACGATAAGACAATCCAGCTTCACGAAGGCCGATGATTCTCCCCGTTCAAACTCTGTAGAAAGTTGTTCAATTCTCGCTCACTTTCGTCGAACGGGCATGAGTAACAAATGAGCTAACGTTTACCAATAGCAGATAACCACCGATAATCATACACGCCTCGCCACAGCCGTCTATTTATTCGATCCATCCCCGTCCCGTTCAGAGGGCGCTACTCAGCATACGCATGCGCTACGGATTAGAAATTCTTAATACTTTGCATATCATGCGCTAATTTGCATTTTGAAAATTTCAGCTCACTCGCGTAAGTCCTTCATGGTGTTGTAATTTTCACAAACATGAGTTTAATTATCATTTGAATAATTTGTTTCTACATTTAAAGTAACATCAAAGGAAAACAATTCATAACGTTATTCGTCAATAACCTGCTGTTTAAATTCAATTCCAGCTTTCCCGTTCGTTTCTCTTCAAATCCTTGTGCTTTTGATCATTTGCAACAAGGCACAGTTTCCCCCATTGGAAACCAGATTTTCGAAGAGCTATTTATGAGCAGAGCGATCGGTAAGTGACGAACAAAAGACACGCCCTCCGAAACCTAATTATGAAGTTCATTGTTCTCCGTCTGCACCGAGTTCTAAGACGAGGAACTTGTCTAAATTGGGATACATGTGTGTGTGCTCCATCTCCATGCATTCGCCAGTCTGCAATCGCTGGTTGAGATTAAGGAATTTAATTAATTTTGCAGACTCTGTGAGGGAGTCCCTTGGTCTTCAGATTGAGCAAATTCGTTACATTATTAATCACAGACCCTGT
This sequence comes from Caerostris extrusa, assembly GCA_021605095.1. Taxonomy (NCBI): domain Eukaryota; kingdom Metazoa; phylum Arthropoda; class Arachnida; order Araneae; family Araneidae; genus Caerostris; species Caerostris extrusa. The sequence continues at coordinate 16,021 of BPLR01012510.1, forward strand.
TGATGAAATTTTGGGTGGAGGAATCACTGTTTGTCATTCAATGTGCATTCCCTGTTTCGAAATGAAGGAATGGTAAAATGTTTCTATTGTAAGTAAACATATATTTATCGAACAAGCCCATCATGGAATTGGCCAATATTTGTCATTTAATAATAAACATGCAGTTAAAAATTATCCCGATTAAATATTCAGTTTTTAGTTTATAATTATTACTATTTTTTTTTTTTAAATTTATAACAACATAAAGTTTAAAAGGATTTATGTGTATTATTAATACAGCAATATATTATTCAATAAAAAAGGCTTTTATTAAAGATACTTGGAACATTAAATATATATTGATATATAAAATTTATAATATATATATTCAAGAATTTATTAATTTATATATACAAATTCCAATAACTTTTTTAAATTTTATCCAAGGAATCCAAAAAGTAACTTTTTGATAGCAGTTTCTGATAAATTCTGGAAGTAAACATGTATAATATTGCATAAACCTAACAATATTTTTTCATCATTTTTTTATATTTTATAATTTAATATGGTATTAAAATGCAAAAATGTGGAAAATATTATTTTTTTCACTTGAATTTCAAACTATTTGTAAATACAAAAATAATTTTAAGAAAACAAGGGTTAATGAAAATTATTAATTTTATTAAAACAAAAAGCTAAAGTAGGAAAACATAACTAAATACATTTAAATAGACATAGTTTATGCAAAGCAAAGTAAAACTAAGTTAAATAATAATTTAATAATAAAATGTAATAAATGGACACCTATCATATGAAAATTTTAGTTAATTTTCTTATCGTAAAATTGCGCACTTTCTTTTTCTTATATTTCCTTTATTTACACAGAAAAATTCAAGAGAATGCAACAAATTGGTATGCTGGTGAATATTATTTAAAAATTTCTCTATGTATAGCACAACTATTTGTGCTTATGACATAATTAAATTAATTTCTCTAGTAGTATTTATATTTTTTAAGAACTTTTAGTAATGTATAAAAAATATATAGTTTATTTACTTGGTAATCTAATGCAACATTTAAAGCATTGTAATTACCTGAATTATTTCCTTAGGTTGAAAATAGCAGGATTTCTGCTTTTATATTCATATCCCTATTATATTATTAAAATTGTGACTGCAATTATTAAAAATATTTTATTGTTATTTCACACCAATGTAATTCAATAGTCAATTCGATTTTCAATTCATCATTAAGTACATAACACGTTACCATTCTATTTTCAAATAGGTAAACAATTTATTAATTTTTGAAATGAAATTTCTCATCATATATACAATCAAGAGCCAAAACAGTGTGACCACCCTTACATTTTGCAAATGAACTCGCCTGGAGGACGTGGAAGGCACATGATCAGGTGGAAGTGGTATTTAACTGCTGCTTGAAAGTCTGAAGAATCATTCTTTTCACTTACTTCTGTGTGTGATGGGAAAGGCTGCGGATCTAAGCGACTTTGACAGAGAGCAGATTGTAATGGCTGGAAGGCTCGGAACAAGTATTTCCGAAACTATGATTCGGGGTTGCTCGCGATCTACAGTTGTTAGTACTTATGCAAAGTTGATGAATGACGGTGAAAACCAGCAGTAGACGACATGGTGTTGGACGTCCACACGCTATCAAAGAAAAAGGTCGTCGGAGACTGTCTCCCGAGTGGTGAAGCAAAAATCGGAGCCAGGCAGTGGTTCAGCTGACAGCCCAATACAATGCAGGCCAAGTAGAATGTATCGGAGCACACCGTTCATCGGCACTGTTGGATATGGGTATCATGCAAAGCCCAATGACAAGCGTCCGCCAACTTCGCCGCCTGGGCCCGGGAACATCGTGACTGGTCTATGGATCCGTGGGAGAGAGTTGCCTGGTCAGATGAATCACGGTTTTGTCATTCATCACGCCGATGGCCGTGTCAAATACGCCGTCTTCCAGGCGAACAGTTGCCCCCTCAATGTACAGTAGGTCATAAACAGGCCAGTGGTGGCGGTATTATGCTTTGGGGGACGTTCTCTTGGGTGTCTCTGGGACCCGTGGTTGTGGTAGAGCAGACCATGAATGCTACAGGGTATCTGAACATCACAGGATCAGTTGCACCCTTTTACATGACCCCCTGTTTTTCCATCTGGAAATGGAATATTCCAACAGGACAACGCCCCCTTGTCACAAGGCTAAAATTGTGTTGGAGTGGTTCCAGGAACATGATGCTGAATTCCAGTTAATGTCCTGGCCGCCTAACTCACTGAATATCAACCGATAGAACGCATTTGGGATGTCCTGGAGACGGCAGCTCAGAGTTCAAAGACCACCATTTCTCAATATCTCGGATTTGCATGACCGTTGCTTAAACGTCTGGTACAATCTGGGTCTCCGGCCATCTACCAAGGACTTCTGGTATCCATGCCGAAACGGGTAGAAGCTGTGTAGAGCGCCAAAGATGGGCCAACTCGTTATTGACCGGTAGTCATAATGTTTTGGCTATTGAGTGTATATATATATATATATATATATATATATTAAAATTTCTGACATATTTCATTATATTTTGTTCAAAAAAATTGTTAACAATAGAAATGATAAAAACAATTTATAATCAAATTTATAATGTTCATTCATCTATCTATCTATCTATATATATATATATATATATATATATATACACTGTTAAAAAGTCATGGGATAGCAATATGCAAATTTTCAAATGGCAGTACCATCGCGTAGAACAGGTAAATGCGCAGTGCTGCAGAGCTTTCATTTGTCTCGTTATTCATGTGAAGAGGTTTGACGATGATGACCTCAAGACGGGAATTAACAGACTTGAACGCGGAATGCTAGTTGGAGCTAGACGCATGGGTCATGCCATTTCGAAATCGTTAGGGGAACACTCCCAGATCCACTGTGTCAAGAGTGTGCCGAGAGTATGAAATTTCAGGCATAACATCCCACCATGGACAGCGCAGTGGTCGACCGCCTGCACTTAACGACCGAGACCGGCGACGTCTGCAAAGAGTCGTAAATTCTAACAGACAAGCAACACTGCGTCAAATAACCGCAGAAATCAATGTGGGACGTACAAGGGACTTGTCTGTTAGAACTGTGCGGAGAAATTTGGCTTTCTTGGGCTATTCCAGCAGAAGACCGACTCGAGTGCCTTTACTGACAGAACGACATCGCTTGCAGCGACTCTCGTGGGCACGTGAGCATATCGGTTGGTCCCTAGATGAATGGAAAACCGTGGCCTGGTCCGATGAGTCACGATTTCAGTTGGTAAGAGCTGATGGTAGGGTTCGAGTGTGGCGCAGACCCCACGAAGCCATGGACCCAAACTGTCAGCAAGGCACTGTTCAAGCTGGTGGTGGCTCCGTAATGGTGTGGGCTGTTTTTTTCATGGCATGGACTTGGTCCTCTGGTGCGACTGGACCGAACATTGACTGGAAATGCTTATGTTCAGCTACTTGGAGATCACTTGCAGCCATTCATGGACTTCATGTACCCAAACAACGATGGGATTTTTATGGATGACAATGCGCCATGTCACCGGGCCACAACTGTTCGCGATTGGTTTGAAGAACATTCTGGACAATTCCAACGAATGATCTGGCCACCTAGATCGCCCGGACATGAATCCCATCGAGCATTTATGGGACATCATCGAGAGGTCTGTTCGTGCCCAAAAATCCTGCACCATCAACGCTTTCACAATTATGGACGTCTATCGAGACAGCATGGCTCAATATTCCTGCAGAAGACTTCCAACGACTTGTTGAGTCCATGCCACGTCGAGTTGCTGCACTTCGCCGGGCGAAAGGAGGGCCGACACGATATTAAGAGGTATCCCATGACTTTTGTCACTTCAGTGTATATATATATATATGTGTGTGTGTCTGTGTGTGTGTGTGTGTGTGTGTACATTGTAAAATTTGGATTTAAAGTTCTTTTATTATCATTAAGTTAAAAAATAAAAGCTTAAATAAAGTTACAAAAAAAAGTCAAAAGAATGAACATATTTGGATCCTAATGAATAGTTATTAAAATTCAATAAATTATTAATATGTAATTATTTAATCAATACAATTATAAATATAAATTTCTTTTATAGATATATTAAAATTGTGAATAGAAGAAAGGAGTCAAATATATAATCAACTCAGATATTTTCCAAATAAAAGTATAATTTATTAAGAAATAGTAATGAATTATTTTCAAATTTTCTAAAAAAAAGCAAATAAATAACATATTATACCAGCTAGTTTATTACTTATTAATAAGAGGACATATTTATTTTCAAACTTTTACAATTGCAATTCTTTAACTTCTTAACCCTTCGGGAAATATTGAATTAAATCCAGGGTTAACTTTCTAATTCTTCAAGTCACCATCCCTTCACAAACATTTGCTCGAACAAGCGTTTGGGAAACATTTAATTCCAACAATTGCTGGATATAATTATTGAGTAATCTGCAGATTTACTTTCGTTGCCTTTCTCGTGGACTCGTTTCTTCGGAATTACATCTTCAAGCAGAGCAGGATAACAATCAATCATGCGATCCGAAATAAGGGAAAATCGCCTTTTCACATCTTTTCCCTCAAGGGTTAGTGCAACCTCACGTGAAAGTACCATTGCGCTGCAGAGAAAGGCATGCTTCGCCGACTATACAAATTGCGGGGGGGCAATGCTTTGGGGGCACGAGAGGTTGGAAAGCGTCGTTCGTCTTACT
>BPLR01012511.1:0-97709 GCA_021605095.1 Caerostris extrusa
TTAATGCGGGGAATGAATTCCTCTAGTCACTATTAGTTAATAGCTATTGTATTGCAATTGTAACTCAAAAATTATGATGATAATATAAATTATTATTAGTTAACCTGTCAAAATGATGGCTTCTTTGCAAAGCGATTTAATGAGCTCTATATTGGCTAAATGCAAGAAGCATAAATAATTTGGAATAAAAAAAACGCAAAGTTGACTCACCCAGATGGTTTGCCCAATATTCAAAGCGATCGACAGACTTCGATGATTCATCGACTAAAACCAGAAAAATGCGAATGCCCTTACATAGAAAAATCCTTAAAATTGACTTCACTGAAAGCAAAAACTCTTTTGAAAAATCAGCATGTTTCGTCGATTAATAAGCCAAACTCGTAGAAACCAAAATTTCCTTGCATAAAAAAGTCAACAAGTTGATCTATCAGAGCTGTGGCTTCGACGTAAAGCAATCAACGAGCTTCAAGTATTCATAGATCAAATGAGAAAATAAAATGTTTTGCATAAATCTTTTGCATAGAAAAATAACATTTCAGAACTTTCTGCATATCAACCTATATAAAGTGAAAGATTTAACATTATGATAAATATAATGTTGAGTCTATATAATATTGATTATATAATTATAGAATATAATTAATATTAGAATCTATATAATATTAATTAAAACATTAATTATATTTTATATAATATTATATAATATTGACTCAAAATTATAATAATATAATGTTGAAAGGAATCTATATATTAAGCAATAACATCTTTAAGATTGTATTTACATTATATTTCAACATTATAATAAATATAATGCTGAAATATAATATAAATACAATGTTAAAGATGTTATTGCTTAATATATAGAATCCTTACTGCTTTTTGTAGACAAATAATATTTTTCTTAGCTAAATGCTACTATATTAAATTAAAAGAAATTTCCTGTAATCATTGCAAAGACAGAATTAAAACCCACATATATATTCCGCAGACCATTCTAAATTACCTCAATTACATTCCATCCACCAGCCACACTTATAACTTAAGGCACAAAAATATTATGATTCCTTTTTTGCATAAAAAAAAAACGCAACTTTTCAGAACCCTGAGCACTCTGGAATGGCCTAGTACCATCCCAGCCACCATGTCATTAGTTGCTGAAATCAAATTTCGACTCGCATCACTGTCTGAACAGGGGATGTAGCGTCTTATTAAGGCCGCGGGTTTAACCGAATTATCGTTTGGCCGACCCCTATCTACTCCCTGATCGCTCCCTCTCGTCTCTGTTGTAATTGAATTGCTCCTCATTTGGAGGCTATTTCCTTAATTTTTGCGGGTTTATTTTTTTTTTTTACCAAGGTGCTTTTACTTCTTTCGTTTTATCGTAGTTTCTGATTCAGAAAGTGGAAGAACTGGAGGAGAGCTGGTTCGAATAATAATAAAGGAAGTTATTAATTCTTAAAATATCCCTATCCAGAATATACAATTTTTAAAAATATATATTTTTTTATATAACTTTTTGCGAATATTGCATTTTTGATGTTTTCTTTTCAAGGTACTTCAAGTATTTTTGAATCTACAAGTATAAAATTAGAGATAGCTCGAACAATAATAGCTCGAATAAAACGAGGTAGGTAACTTTTCAATATAAAATCAAAAATTATTGAAATTTAGAAAAAATATCCTTTACTACAAATTATGTCTAATTTTGATATTGTTTCAGATTGAAAATAGCTTATTTAAATAAATTTTACAACTTTTTACATTTTTTAATATTTTAGTTTCCATATTTCATAGTAGTTTGTCTAATTCCTCAAAATACAAGGTAATATAATTTGCTAAATGATAAATATTGTTGATCGCATTGTTGCTTCATGATAAATATTATTGACGCTATTGTGACTCCATGATAAATATTGTTGAGGGTATTTTGATCCATGATAATTATTGTTGATGTTATTGTTATTCCATGATAAATATTATTGACGCTATTGTGGCTCCATGATAAATATTGTTGAAGATATTGTTTTTTATTACTGTTTTGACTGGAGGGCATTTTCTAACAAATGGAGATTGTTAGCAGATTCAGCGTTCCAAAGCATACACTGAGTGATCTGAGTTAATCGAATGGATTCCTCTCTAAGTGATTCATGATTTCGCAATTTAAAAAGAAAGAGTGGGAGATTTGTATCCTTTGTGACTCTCAATTTACTACCGATCTACCGGAACATGACCTCCAATCAAAATATCTTAATAGAAAACAATACCATCTAGGATATTTATGAGCAACAATAAAGTAGGAGATATGCAAGACAATTGCAAGTGCTTCCTCCTTAACCTTACTAATGATAAATTATCCTATTTTATCCATTGCTTTACTTGTTTCGTTTTACTGAAGATTCTGAATCCGAAAGTGAAAGAACTGACGGAAAATGAGAGGTGGATAATAATAATAAAGGAAATTATTATTTCTTAAAATATTTCTAGCCAGAATATGATTTTAAAAAAGATATTTTTTATAATAACTCTTTACGAATATTGCTTTTTTAACGTTTCCTTTTAAATGTACTTGAAGTGTTTTTGACTCTACAAGTGAAGAAATTGGAGATAAAATTAGAGATAGTTCGAAGAATAATAAAAGGGGTAGATAACTTTTCAATATAATATAAAAAAATTACTGAAATTTTGAAAAAAAAAAAATCATCCTTTATTATAAATTGAGTCGGAGAATGATTTTGTTTCAGATTAAAAATATATTATTTCATTAAATTTTCAAAAGATTTACATTTTGGGATATTTCATTTTCTAATGCGTTCACAATGAAAGAAAATTTAAAATGTAATCTTTCTTTTTACATAATTTTCTCCATGATAAATAGTACATTTTCTAACCAACAGTAGATCATGACAATTTCCGTCTAACTTCTAAAAAAAAGGGTAATGCAATAAATTAGACGTTGTTTGAAAAAAAAAATGAAGGTGGCAATTATTTTACATTAGGTCATAAAGTGTTCATAGTGAACGAAAACTTAAATGGCAAGCTTTCATGATTTCCTCCATAATAAATATTTTTTTTCCAATGCAGCTGGCAAACAGACATGGACGTCTTAGATGCCTTAAGGCAAACGCTGCACAGACGTTACTCACTTCGCATTACCCAGGGGGCGCGTGTAACTTGAAGATAAGCCACGGACGCTGAGTAACAATGCCCCCGCAACGCTCTACGATCCTATTAGACAGGGACCTACGGTTTAAAGTGGATTTCGAACCACTACAATCATCCATGGCACCGCCGGGACTCGAACCCGAAACCTGTGGCACCGAGCGCCAGAGAGCTAGCTACTCTCGGCCATTCAGGCCCTCCATATTAAATATTGTTGATGGTATTGTTGCTCCAAAATAAATATTGTTGATGATATTGTTGCTCCATGATAAATATTGTTGATGATATTGTTGCTATGCGATAAATATTGTTGATGGTATTGTTGTTCCATGATAAATATTGTTAATGACATTGTTGCTCAATGATAAATATTGTTAATGACATTGTTGCTCAATGATAAATATTGTTGGTGGTATTGTTGCTCCATAATAAATATTGTTGATGGTAATATTTTCTATTGCGGCATTTTAACTGGATCGGTAGTAGATACAACGTCACAAAGGATACACTGAGTGATCTTCTCTTAATCTGCTAGTTAATGTAATGGATCCCTCTCTAAATGATTCCTGACGTCGCAATTTAAAATGAGAGTTTGAGATTTTGTGTATCCCAGTGTATCTTTCGTGACGCTGAATCTGGCCAGAAAATGACTTCTAGTCATAGTACCATAATGGAATAAATACTATCCAAATATTTATCATGCCATAATAAAATACAATACCATCAACAATATTTATCATGCAGCAACAATATCATTCAGAATATTTATCATGGAGCAACAATACCAACAACAATATTTATCATGGAGCAACAATACCATCATGATGAATATTATACCATCAACAATATTTATCATGGAGCAATAATACCATCAATAATATTAATCAAAGTAACAAGGGGAGAGATATCAGAATAACAACGAATTTTCGAAGTCTTCTTTCAAATGAGATAACATTTCATTTTCAATATTTTATATCATCATAAAATAAATTTAATCAAGTTTTTGATACATTAAGGCAGTCTAAAGTAAACTGCAATTAAAAATTACAATCGACTAAATATTTTAGTGATAATATCCAAAGTACATCTGAATTAGTACATCACATTTATGAACCAAAATGTTCACAAAATATTTCACAAATATGCTCAGCCAGTTGAGATTATAAATATGTTATATTTTTATTCTGACAAATCAATGAAAATTTCGTGTCAAATGACAGTAATCATAAATATTATAGATTATGATATGCGTGTCTATTCAGACATTTATAAATGGTCTGCTTTAAGTTTAACACCCAAAAAAATAACATTCGAGCAACCCAAGCAATTATTATTTGTGTTTGTGATTAATGATGTGTTATTTACACATCATTAATCACAAACATTTTCATCATCATCATCACATTTTTCTTGAATTGAGGACTTGATACTCATCCAATGCAAAACTAAAAAAAGTAAATTAAAAAATAAAATAAAAAGCTGATGGAAAAAAATGTAAAATTAGATTGAAAATTTACTGCATACTTATTTTTTTTTGTTTTTTTTTGTTTTCTTTAGAAATATAAAATTTAAGATTTGTTTTCTAGATTTAAATGAAATAATTTTATTTTTCAATAATTAAAATTGTGACATTTTAATTGCTTTGTTGTTTGTTTAAAAATAAAATTTTTGATTTATTGTTATTTAAATGATGATTTGGAATTTAATTTTTAATGTTGAATGTTTTGGAAATGACAATTGAATTCAGTAGTTTTTAGTAAAATTTAGTTAATTAATATTTTTTAAAAACCTACCATCAAATTTGGAATTAAAAAAATCATGATTTATTAATATTATTTGATTGTGCAATTTTTAAAATTTTTGTTCTTACTGAGATATATTTAGGAATCTAATTAATTTATTTGAAACAATAATATATTTTTATAAAAAGATATATTATAATAATATATATTTATATAATAATAATAATCGTATTTTTAATAAATCTAACTAACTTATTTGATTATAATTTTCAAGATAATGGAAATAAATTCATTAAAAATTACAATTTTTCATTTCAAGCGTAAATTAAAAATAAATATATCTTATATTTATTTTTATTCAGAACTCTTTAGCTGGAAATTATTGTACAATAATGAGGAATTATAATTAGTGCATTATTTTAAATGTAATTTAATTAAAAACCATAATTATCCCTTTATTTATATTACCAGGGTTGTATTAAGAAGTAGAAAATTCTTGACATAATTAAGCTATTAATAATTTTATATTTTTATTTATCATGAGTTCTTAGTATGTCATATAAGCTTATTTGCTAAGAAGATTTTAAAATTTCACGGGGTACATTATTAAACAATATTTTAACATTTTTTTCATGGAAGTTTCATAAAAGTTAATCCCATAAAACCTTATAAAAAGGCCTTTTACCAACAAAAAGTGTCAAAAATTGTGAGAGAAATATAAACAATCTAAGCATAAAGAATAAAGTAGAATAGTAGCAGAAAATGCAATGGAGACTGTGTTTTTTTTAAATTAGATAAAAATGCTACAGAGGTCATATATCTGTGCGTACTTGTGAATGAAATAAGGTCTGGAATAAAATCTTATGTTAAAAACTTTAAAAATCACCTTGGTGGTAATCGCGGCGAATCGCGGCGATATCATGCTGGAGTGATTCAAAAATCAGTGGACAGATTTCTATGAAGGTGGAAATTCAAAAATCAGTGGATCAGTTTCTATGAAGGTGGAAATCAGAAGTGGTCAGTGAGACGAAATCAGTGGACAGATTTCTATGAAGGTGGAAATCAGAAGTGGCCAGTGAGACGAAATTCAGTGGACAGATTTCTATGGAGGTGGAAATCAGAAGTGGTCAGTGAGACGAATTCAGTGGACAGATTTCTATGAAGGTGGAAATCAGAAGTGGTCAGTGAGACGAAATCAGTGGACAGATTTCTATGAAGGTGGAAATCAGAAGTGGTCAGTCAATTCAGTGGGCAGAAAATCAGAAGTGGTCAGTGAGACAAAATCAGTGGACAGATTTCTATGAAGGTGGAAATCAGAAGTGGTCCAAAATTCAGAAGTGAGACAAAATCGGTGGACACAGATGGTAGAAATCAAAAATTCAGATGGTAGAGAATAAGTGACAAGTGCCTTAACATAGCTGAAAGTACATATAATGGTAAATATGTATTCTAACTTTCATGTAAGCAATTAATTAATATTAACTGATTTGTTTTTATATCAAAACTTACTTTAAAAATATCCCTTATATTGGTTGCCTAGTAATAATTTATTCGATTTTCACAAATTAGACTTACGTCTATCCCTAAATTACCTACTGGAGACTTATATGTGTGTTTAATGTAGCAATTTAAATGATCTGCTAAAAATTCATCAACCCATCTATATAGAAAGAATATGCATGCTCGTAATGCAATTTATTTCTCTGTAATAAGGTTGAAAATGATGTTGATTCTTTTTTTAATTCACAGCCATATTTAGAGATAAATGTAATTAAGATTTTATGTTGTAAGCATAGAATGAATCATACTCCCACCCTACACCCTCCAAAAAAATCAGATCAGCTACAATTGTTGTTGAATTTCTTATTATGACCCATTCCTATGGATCCATCGATGCTATTATGTTGGATGAGGTACGTTAATTTCCGCCTTTGCGGAAATTGCGGATTTCTAAGTAGTCAAGAAATGCGCAAGTGGAGTCTAGTAAAACACATTAAGTTCGTATTTTTCTTGGTAAGCGTCTGTGATTATTGTTGTTCGCTGTATTGAATGCAAGGGGGAAAAAATGGGGGGGGAATGAATGTAAAAAGAAATTTATATTTTTTCCTATAACAATGAAAAACTTCAATATCTCCTTTATGGATCATTTGTTTTCAAATGCAGTTTTGTTCAGAGCAATTTTTTATTAAAATTAAAAATTATGCATTGTTAGAGTCACTTCAATAAGTTGTCATCGTGTTTTATTAATTTTTATTATGGGAATTGATGTATAAATTTAGTTATCCGTATTGCGCATTATAATCAGAATTATATTACTCTGATTCATCGCTGCAATTATCATTAAAATACCTTCAATTTAATTCATTTTGAAATAAATAATTGAAATTAAATGTACTGTTCTCATTCAAAGGACATCCAAATATTTTTAAAACAACAAGCAAATTTATAAAATGATTGTTTCCAGATATATGATATCAAAATTGAACACAAATTTAGCAAGCAATTACATGCAGTAATGTAAAGTTCCTTGTCCATCGTTTTGGTACTAAAAACATCAAGCAAAATATCTGTAAAACCGCAGAACAGAAGATTGCATGGTTGCTACAAAATGACTGTGGCTAGAGATACAATGTCTCATGCGGACTCAAATTTATTTTCGAAATAATATAAAGTTTTCAAAAATCCTCGTTTTAGCTCAGTATTAAAAATTAATTTTCGAATGAATTATTTCGTACAGTTCCGAATAAATATAAACATGAGATAATTAGTTTAGGGATTAACTATAATTATGCAAATGAATGTATTCCTTTCATTTAATTTTGCAGTATGCTAGTAATATATTTTTTATATTTAAAAACTATATTTAATTCAGAAATTAATAATTGAGTAGTGTTGATTTTTCATGCATTCAAATATTTATGTTGTTCCAAACACGTTCATTTTCCTATTAATATTTATTTTTATGCGATTTTAAATTGGATTATTTTTTATATGTATTTTACATATCCTTCGCTATGTTCGTAAATGATATGTAAATATGTATTAAATATAATTCATTTCAATGCTATATAGATGTTATTCTACAGACAAAAATGTCATATAGACGAAAAATTAATAACATTTCAGTTTATTTATCTGAAAGCAACATATTTATGTGTCTGTGTCTTTTTGTTTATGTCTTTCACAACTGTTATTTTTTAATACAAATAACAAATATAATTTCCAATTATACGAATTATCCAGGGGTATAATGTCAAATATTTTCTCCTTTTGGGACTTATCTTTCTTTTCTTTTTTTTTTTTTCTTTTGTATTATTCTTTTGAGTCTTATTATTATTTTTTGTAATTTAACCAAGAGTCATGAAAAGAATTAATTATTTATTTATAATTAAATATTTTATTAAAAACTTATTTTTCTTAAATTGAACCATAAATTTAATTAGAAATTTTTATTTTTAGGCTTTTGTTTCTTTTAAATCGTCTGTTTTTATTACGAATTATTTGATATTGACGAGAAAAAAATATATATAATAATAAATACCAATTTAAAAACTTTTTTTTAATATAACAATAACAATTTTTTTTTGTTATCTCTGTTGTACCTGCTATATAATAATAACAATTATAATTATGACTTTTAAACAATTCAAAACTATAATTTTTTTGATAAACTAAAGACAAAATATAAAAAGACGCTGTTGACTCTTACATGTTTTTATTCACGTTCTTTGTTACCATGGAATATTTTTATTTAATATTTGATTTTCATTACATTTTAAATTTTTATGATTTACGACTAGATGCATTTAGTTATTTTTGCACATATTTTTGGACATAATTGTGAAAAATAAAAAATATCCCGTGCAATTAAAATAAATTATTTGTTCATTTGTTTGAACAATATATTGTAATAAATATAAAATAAACAACATTTTTAATTCTATATTGTAATTGTTCATTTTAATTTAAACTTTCATAATCCACGGAAAGAATTTATGATTTTTTTAAACTGCTCATTTTTCTTACAGTAAGGTAAAATCATAAAAAGACTGCTGTTCTAATTCTGCTGGCAATACAGAGACAGCTAATCTTTATGCCATAAGCAAGGGTTGCACCGCTGTTACTCATTTATCATTACCCAGAGGACACGTGTAGTTTGAAGATAAGGGGAGACCGGGACCTACGGTTTAAAGTGGATTCCGAGCCACTGCAAACATCCATGGCAAAGCTGGGATTCGAGCTCGAAACCTGTTATACTGAGAGCCAGAATGCGGCCATCAGAGCCCGATGATCAGATCGTATAAAAACTGTTGTTTTAATGCAGATTACAATACAGAGATAGTTAATCTTATAAAAATTTTGAATATTTCAGAAAATTTCAAACATTTTAAGCCACTGTCATGAAATTTGGCAATATTGTGTTCTAGTAATGTAGGGAATATTTAGTAGGTGACAGAATAGTACAGAAAAACAAGACTCTTTGTTAAGTTACATAAATATAATACACATTGGATTATTTCATCAAGCAATTACAGAATTATGTTCAAAGAATTTTTGCAACTGACTGAGTAACTTTCACCATTAAAATTAGCATCACATTTGCTATAATAGCACGTTTGCTATAATAGCGAGTGTATCAGTGGAGTATATACAATGCAAATATTCTGACATTTATGACGGACGCTCCTTATCCTAGTCAAAACCATCCAGCAGTGATTTCGGGAGAGTAAAGATGTTGAAGAATTAAACGAGGAAATTATCGAGTGACCATGGATAAATAAGGCATACTTATGGGCCTTGATTTAATGAAGAATAAATTATTTTATTTTAATATTTTATTTAAATAAAATAGTTGCCTTTATTAAATAGCACCGAATAGTGCGTATTGGCCTGCCTCAAACAACAAGAACAATTTTTATTCAAGAAAAACTGAAAAGCTTGAGCAAGTGGGAGGTTACTTTTTTAGTAGTAAATTGTGTATGATTAAGTGTTTGTGTAGATTAGAAAGGGAGGGGGTGGGGGTTATGGAGGCTATGTTGTAAGTTGTGTTAGGTTATGTGGCTATATAGGTTACAAATAGGCGACTAAGGATGGTGATGTGGTTACGTATTCTATGTTTCATTTAGAATTCTATGGGTTTTAGAATTATTTATTGTTTGTATTATTTTTAAATATTGCTAATCATAAATTATATTTTTTTACAATTTGTGTTTTAAACAGTGTGATGTCGATGTTTATGAAAGAATGTATTTAAAAATTAATATGATACATGTTATGAATATGATACGTGCTGTGTTTCATTTTGAATTGGTTGGTTTTCGGAGTTATTATTGTTTGGAATATTTCAAATTGTTGGCTAAAGATAAGTTAAATTTTTTACGAAATGTGTGTTTTAAAAAGTGTGTTATGAATGTTTATCAAAAAATGTGTTTTAAAATTAATATGATACATGTGTTGCTAAGGCTAATGATTATCTAATATCAAGTCACTTGCTCTGTGTTTCATTTTCAATTGTCTGGTTTTGAGAATTATTAGTGGTTTGATTATTTCCAAAGTTTGCCTAAGTTTCAGGTATGTTTATGAAAATAAATTTCCCCATCATTTTCAATATTAATCAATGATGAAACAAGTGATAAATATACATTCACACATGATGAACTGAAATTTGTAAATGATTTTAAGTTCTTTTTTTTATTAAATAATTTTTGGTAGTTATCAAATGAATATTCCGGATAATGAATTATACGACAAAAGCTATTTCTTATTATTTATATCATCAACTTAGTATAATTATTCATCAATATATTTCAATATTAAACAAGATTTTGAAATAATCCAACCAATAATAATAAAAAATATTCATGAAATAAGAATAATAACATGCTTCACGAAGAATTATAATTCTACTAAGTAATAGGTTTTCGTCGACTGAAAACTACTGTTTTTTTTTTCTTTATGAAAAAATAATAATAAAAATACTGTGTTTTTTTTATTATTATTATAAGTCCTGACTTATAATCCATTCTGTAAGGAAATAAATAAATAAATTGCATAAAAAAATGTTAAAAAAAACAACCCATGTAAAAAGAAAAAAAACATTACAACCTACCGTTTGCATAAAATGAAAAAAAAATTTTGTTTTACATCATAAAACATTCATACATTAATCGCAATCACAAAAAATGAAAATAAATAACACTTTTCTAATGATTTTTTTTTTTTTTAGCCAGTTTTTGCTCCACTGCCTAAGTGTAATATTTTTTTTTACTAAATGCTTCTTAATGCTCCCTATGTTTACTACTTTCCATAAATGATAATTAGAAACATTTTTCTTATGGCAAATATTGAAAACACTGCGAGAAATGCCTGACTTTTCCAGCTTAACCTCCCAACAGATGAGTTTAATCACTTCTGAAATTGGAACTCAATTTAGCGAACATTTTCACTTGAGAAAGTTTAATAATGGTAAAACATGAAATAACTGTGCAATTACACTTGTCTCAGTCAATGCACAAAATTAAAACAGATATGTTGTAATCGTTTGACATTTTGTAATTTATTCTACCCATTTTTTATATTCAAAACTTGGCAACAACTGCAGCTAATTCCTGATGAATGGCGTTAAATGGGTCTTGTTGATTTAACCGTTTGTTATTGATCGTTTCATAATAAATGAAGTAAAGAGGAATTATCATTCTACTCTATGTAAGTATTTCTTGTGTATTGGGATTAAAAATTATATTAATGCTTCCTTAATTGCTTTTGAATTATTTTTTATTACCCTTCTCGTTTTTATCACCTGTTCCGGGATATATTCCCGAAAATATTTCGGCAAGAAAATTAATGAACTGGACAACTAGTTGAAAAAATAATAAATAAATCATCTAATATTCTAAGCAATTGCTAAGTGCTGAAAATAACATATATAATTTTTGACATTTTCATGTAATTTTCAACAAAAAGATAAAGTGGGACGAAAATTGTAATTTCCGTTCGTAACCTACTTAAACAAATATAAAATATTTTTGTAAATTTAAAAATTTTTTAAAAAATGCAGAACGTTTTATAATAAATAATGTGTCAACTCAATTACTTTTTTTTTTTTTAATATTCTATAGAAAATAATAGGGTATATAAAATAATACATATGAGATATGAATATATATAATAATATAATATTAATGATATTGGGGTGTGATGGCCGAATAACTAGTGCTCTGGCGCGCGGTGACTTGCTTGTATGTAGGGGTTCGGAATCACTTTAAACCATAGGTCCCGGTCTAATATGACTGTAGAGCTTTGAGCGTAGGATTGACAACCCTACCCCGTAAAAGAAATCATCTCATGTTTCGAAATTTTTCAATAGACAGACGGGCTTGGTCCACTATGGGTCTGTTGCGTCAATGATGATGATAATTAATGACATTACATTAATAAAATCTAGTAATATTAAAAAATATAATATTTATAAATAATGTAAATAAATTATAATAATATTCTATAGTTTTTTTAATATAAGAAAAAAAAAAAATATTCATGAAAATAATATAAAAACAATACTTATGAAATAATAATAATATGCATAAAGAGGATTTATAATCTGGCCTAAGTAATTGGTTCTTGTAGATTGAGAACTACTGAGTTTTTCTACAAAAAAAAAAAATAATCATATCACTGTTTTTTTTTTATTAAAACTTAAGTCCTGAGTTATAATTCATTCTGTAAGAAAAATAAATAGAAAAATTTAATAAAAAAATATTAAAGAAAAAAAACCCAGAGTAACAAGAAATTGTTTTACGACATACCGTTTGCATAAAAGGACTGAAATATTTTTTTTTACATCATAAAACATTCATGCATTAATCACAATCACAAAAAATGAAAATAAATAAAAAAAAAAACCATTCACTTTTCTAATGAATTTTTTTCCCAGTTTTTGCTCCAATGCCTAAAGATCCTATTTTTTTTTTTACTAAATGCTTAATGCTCCCTATGTTTACTACTTTCCATAAATGATAATTAGAAAATTTTTTTATTACGGCAAACATTAAGAACACTGCGAGAAATTCCTGACTTTTACTGTTTAACCTTCCAACAGATGAGTTTAATCACTTCTGAAATTGGAACTAAATTTACTGAAAATTTTCTCTTGAGAACGTTGAATAATGGTAAAACATGAAATAACTGTGCAATTAGCTGTTTTTACACTTGTTTTAGTCAATACACAGAATTAAAACAGATGTGTTGTAATCGGTTGACATTTTGTAATTTATTCTACCCATTTTTTTTTTTTTGGCAACAACTACAGCTAATTCCTGACGATTATTTTTACACTGTCTCCGACAATACACAGAATTAAAACAGATGTTTTGTAATCGTTTGACATTTTGTAATTTATTCTACCCATTTTTGTTTTTCAAAACTGGCAACAACTACAGCTAATTCCTGATGAATGGCCTTTAATTTTTCTTGTTGATTTACCCGTTTTGTTATTGATCGTTTCATAATAAATGAAGTGAAAAGGAATGATAATTCTTCTCTACGCAAGTAATTGGTTCTTGTAGATTCGAATTAAAAATTATCTCAATGTTTCCTTAATTGCTTTTTAATTGTTTTTTATTACCCGTTCCTGTTATATGATTGGAAAATATTTCGGTAAGAAAATTAATGAACTGGAAAACTAGATGAAAAATAATAATAAATAAATTCTAATCTTCTAAAACACTTAAATAATACCACTAATTCTGGTTGAAATAAAGCACCTAATTAATGTTAATACATTTTTTTAGTGTTTAACATTATTATTTGCTCAGATGGTTAATCATAATGGATTTAAATTGGTATAAATCATAAATAATAAGTGCATGATTAGGAATAAATATTTATAAAAACATTATTTAGAAGGTATTCTTATTATTTATGTCATCAAATTAGTCTTATTAGTATTATTCATAAACATAACTGGATCTTCGACAAAATTTTGAAATAATCCGACTAATAATAATTAGCTGTGGAGTTATCATTGGTTGGATTATTTCAAAAGTCACCTGGTCTATCAAGTCCAATGTTGTTGTTTAATTTTGAATTGTATGATTTTAAGAATTATTATTGGTCGGATAATTTCAAAATTTTGTCTAAGGTTTAATTATGGTTATGAAAATGAATTTAACCATCATTTACAATATTAACCACGTAATGAAAAAATGGTATTTAAGTTCATACATTCTAAACTGAAATTCATAAATAATTTTACAACTTTTTATTAGATAATTTTTGATAGTTATATGAATATTCCACATTATGAAATTCAAACAAAAGAAAATCAAAACAAAAAAGAATTATTCTTGTTATTTAAGTCATCAAATCAAGTATAATTATATATTTGATCAAACAAATTAGTTTAGAACATAAATGCAATTTAACTTTAACTAAGCTTACAATTTGCATAAATTGAACTACATAAATAATTTAATGTTACATTATTAAAAAAATTAAATTATTTAATAAAAAAATAATTACTTCTAATAAGCGAAGTATTATATATGATTTATACCAATTTAAATACATTATGATTAACCGATAGAGTAAAAAGTAGATTTAAACCTTAAAAAATGTATTAATCATTTTAAAATTTAAATTCAATTTAATGCTAGCCAAGCCTACAAATATACAAATCGAACTACATAAATAATTTAATGTTACATTATTATTAAATTTAAGTTATTAAATAAAAATAATTGTTTCTAATAACTCATGCATTATTTATGATTTAAACCAATTTAAATGCATTATGATTAGCCAATTGAGCAAATAATAATTTTACAACCTAAAAAATGTGTTAACATTAATTAGATGCTTAATTTCAACCAGAATTAGTGGTATTATTTAAGTGTTTTTGAAAATTAGAGGATTTATTTCTTATTATTTTTTTCCATCTAGTTTTCTAGCTCATTACTTTTCTTACCGAATTATTTTCCTATCGTATAACAGGAACTGGTAATAAAAACAATTCAAAAAACAATTAAGGAACCATTAAGATAAATTTTAATCCCAACCAATTACTTACGTAAATTATAATACCTCTTTAGCTTCATTTATTATGAAATGATGAATAACAAACGATTAAATCAACAAGAACCATTTAACGCCATTCATCAGGAATGAACAGTGGTTGTTGCCAGTTTTGAAAAAAAAATAGGATACAATAAATTACAAAATGTCAAACGATTACAACACGTCTGCTTTAATTCTGGGTATTGAGTGATATAAGTGTAAAAATAGCTATTTGAGAAGTTATTTCATGTTTTACCATACTTCAAAGTACTCTAGTGAAAATGTTCGCTAAATTTAGTTCCAATTTCAGAAGTGATTAAACTCATCTGTTGAGAGGTTAAAGTCAGGAATTTCTCGCAGTGTTTGCCGTAAGAAAAAAAAATGTTTCTAATTATCACTTATGAAAAGTGGTAAACACAGGGAGCATTAAGCATTTAGTAAAAAAAAAAAATATATTTTCTTTACGCAATGGAGCAAACACTGGCTGGAAAAAAAAAATTCATTAGAATAGTGAATATTTTTATTTATTTATTTTTTTATTTTGTGATTTCGATTAATGCATGAATGTCTTATGATTTAAAAAAAAAAAAAATTACATCATTTTATGCGAAGGGTATATTGTAAAAAAAAAAAAAATTATTTTTACTCGGTTGGTTTATTTACCATTTTTTTTGTTAAAATTATATATTTATTTTCTTACAGAATGGATTATAACTCAGGACTTTTAATTTAAAAATAAAATAAAATGGATTTATTTTATATATATAAAGAAATTGACTAGTTTTCAAACTGCAAGAACCAATTACTTAGGTAGAATTATAAATCCTCTTTGTGCATATTATTAGTCTTGTTTTCCTAAGTATTTTTCATATTATTTTATGAGTATATTTTTTTTCATATATTCAAAAAAATAAATAACATAATTAAAAAATTTTTTTATATTATTATTTATTATTTATATATCATATATATATTATTCATTTATCAAACTGCATTGTATTCATTTATCAATTGTATTTTTAATTATTATTTATATATCAGAGCTCCCTGCCACATGTTTTGGGTTCGAATCCCAGAGATGTCAGGGATGTTTGTAGTGGTTCGACATCCACTTTAAACCGTAGGTTCCGGTCTATGACTGTAAGAGCGTTACGCGTACGGCTGATGACCCTGTATTCTAAGAAGAAAACAACTCATGTCTTGAAATCTACCAGTAGACAGACGGTCTTGGCCCACCATCGGCCTACTGCGCCATTGATGATGATGAGGATGATTTATATATCATATATATATATATATATATATATATATATATATATATATATATATATATTATTAATATATCAAATATATTATTTATTATACCCGACTCGTGACTCAGTGGTAAAGTGCGGTGCTGTTCAGCATTAGCAGTGAGGTTCAAACCACTGGCGGCTTTGTAGTAGACGAGAAGACTCGATGAGGCATGTGATCACTATATTCACTCTTAAATGGGTCTAATTAGTGAGAGTTTTTTTGTGTTTTTCTCAGATATGAAACACAAATGTGATGTAGTTCCAATAAAAGTCCTTCCAGACGGCACTGTACTCCTTCTTTAGCGAAGCGGAGGCAAGTCAGATTTCTACTTACGGGTGTGAAATGACAACTGAAGCCGTCCCTTTACCTCCTTCCATGTGTAGACCACTCCTTAGTGGCCTTATTCAACTGTTTTATAGGATTTATTTAATTTTTTTTTCATCAATTTTTCCAGTTCATTAATTTTCTTACCGAAATATTTTCCTATCGTTTAGCAGGAACGGGTAATAAAAACAATTCAAAAGCAATTAAGGGAACATTAAGATATGTTTTAATCCCAATCTACAAGAACCAATTATAATTCTTTTTCGCTTCATTTATTATGAAATGATGAATAACAAACGGTTAAATCAACAAGAACCATGTAACGCCATTCATCAGGAATTAACAGTAGTTGTTGCCAGTTTTGAAAAAAAATAGGATACAATAAATTACAAAATGTCAAACGATTACAACACATCTGTTTTAATTCTGTGTGTTTAACTGAGACAGTGTAAAAGTAGTTAATTGCACCGTTATTTCATGTTTCACCATAATTCAACGCTCTCAAGTGAAAATATTCGCTAAATTTAGTTCCTATTTCAGAAGTGATTAAACTCATCTGTTGAGAGGTTAAAGTCAGAAATTTCTCGCAGTGTTTGCCGTAAAAAAAAAATGTTTCTAATTATCACTTATGAAAAGTGGTAAACACAGGGAGCATTACGCATTTAGTAAAAAAATATATTTCTTTTTACGCAATGGAGCAAACACTTGGCTGGAAAAATTCATTAGAAAAGTGAATATTTTTATTTATTTATTTTCTTTATTTTGTGATTTCGATTAATGCATGAATGTCTTATGATTAAAAAAAAATTACATCATTTTATGCAAGGGTATATTGTAAAAAAAAAAAAAATTATTTTTACTCGTTTGGTTTATTTACCATTTTTTTTTTTTTTTTGTTAAAATTATATATTTATTTTCTTACAGAATGGATTTTAACTCAGAACTTGTAATTTAAAAAATAAAATAAAATGGATTTATTTTATATATATAAAGAACTGACTAGTTTTCAAACTGCAAGCACCAATTACTTGGATAGAATTATAATTCCTCTTTGTGCATATTATTAGTCTTGTTTTCCTAAGTTTTTTTTTCATATTATTTTATGAGTATATTATTTTTCATATATTCAAAAAATAAATAACATAATTAAAAAAATTTTATATTATTATTTATTATTTATATATCATATATATATTATTCATTTATAAACTGCATTGTATTCATTTATCAATTGTATTTTTAATTATTATTTATACATCAGAGCTCCCTGCCACATGTTTCGGGTTCGAATCCCAGAGATGTCATGGATGTTTGTAGTGGTTCGACATCCACTTTAAACCGTAAGTTCCGGTCTATGACTGTAAGAGAATTACGCGTACGGCTGATGACCCTGTATTCTAAGAAGAAAACAACTCATGTCTTGAAATCTACCAGTAGGCAGACGGCCTTGGCTCCACCATCGGCCTACTGCGCCATTGATGATGATGATGATGATTTATATATCGTATATATATATATATATATATTATTAATATATCAAATATATTATTTATTATACCCGACTCGTGACTCAGTGGTAAAGTGCGGTGCTGTTCAGCATTAGAAGTGAGGTTCAATCCACTGGCGGCTTTGTTGTAGACACTGTTCCAAAAAAACTCGATGAGACATGTGACGTTCACTATATTCACTCTTAAATCGGTCTAATTAGTGAGAGTGTTTTGTGTTTTTCTCAGATATGAAACACAAATGTGATGTAGTTCCACTAAAAGTCCTTCCAGAAGGCACTGTACTCCTTCTTTAGCGAAGCGGAGGCAAGTCAGATTTCTACTTACGGGTGCGAAATGACAACTGAAGCCGTCCGTTTACCTCCTTCCATGTGTAGACTACTCCTTAGTGGCGTTATTTAAGTGTTTTATAGGATTTATTTAATATTTTTTCATCAATTTTTCCAGTTCATTAATTTTCTTACCGAAATATTTTCCTATCGTTTAGCAGGAACGGGTAATAAAAACAATTCAAAAGCAATTAAGGGAACATTAAGATATTTTTAATCCCAATTTACAAGAACCAATTATAATTCCTTTTCGCTTCATTTATTATGTAAAGATCAATAGCAAACGGTTAAATCAAGACCCATTTAACGCCATTCATCAGGAATTAGCTTTAGCTGTTGCCAGTTTTGAAAAACAAAAAAGAATAGAATAAATTACAAAATGTCAAGCGATTACAACACATATGTTTAATTCTCTGTATTGACTGAGACAGTGTAAAATTAGCTAATTGCCTAGTTGTTTCATGTTTTACCATTATTCAACGTTCTCAAGTGAAAATGTTCGCTGAATTTAGTTCCAATTTCAGAAGTGATTAAACTCATCTGTTGAGAGGTTAAACGGAAAAGTCAGTAATTTCTCGCAGCGTTGTTAATGTTTGCCGTAAGAAAATGTTTCTAGCTATCACTTATGGAAAATAGTAAATATAGGGAGCAATAAGCATTTAGTAAAAAAAATCTCTAGGCAATGGAGCAAAAACTGGCTGGATAAAAAAATTTCATTAGAAAAGTGAATGTATTATTTATTTTTTATTTTTATTTTTGTGATTGCGATTAATGCATGAATGTTTTATGATGTAAAAATATATTTACGTCATTTTATGCAGCCGTATGTTGTAAAAATAAATTTATTTTTACTAGGGTTTTTTTTTAAATTAAAATTTTTTTATTAATTTTATTTACTTATTTTCTTTAAGAAATGGATTATAACTCAGAACTTATGTTTTTAAGAAGAAAAACAAACATTGGTTTGATTTTTTTTTTTTTCGTATAGAAAACTCAGTAGTTTTCAATCTACAAGAACCCTTTACTTAGGTGGAATTATAATTCATCTTTATGCATATTATTATTTTTATTTCATGATTTTTTTTTCATATTATTTTTATAAGTATAATATCTTTTCATATAATAAAAAAATATATAATATATTTATATTATTAAATAATATTATCATTATTTATTAATATTATATTATTTAATATTACTAGATTTTATTAATATAATATCACTAATATTATATTATTATATATTATTCATACCTCATATGTATTATGTTATGTATACTATTATTTTGACGAATATTAAAAAAATTAATAAAACTTTACTAATATTATTTATTATAAAAACGTTCTGCATTTTTTATTTTGTTTAACTTTAAAAAAATATTTTACATTTAATTAGTTTGGGTCCATAAGAATAGCACGATTTTCATTCCTCTTTTTTTCTTTTGTTGAAAATTCCAAGAAATTTTCAAAAGTTACACATAATATTTTCAGCACTTTACAACTGTTAAAAAGACAATTTAACATTAGTTATAATGTTTTATTAAAAATTAATAAATATAATTATTGAATCAAATACGTCATAAAATTAAGTCTAATTATATATTTGATCAAACTAAATAATTTTAGAATTGAAATCCAATTTAATGCTATTATAAACTAATTGAGCTACATAAATATACTCATGTTTGTGAAAATTGCAACACCATGAAGGAATCGCCATAATTGAATAAAATTTAATACACAGTTGAGTGGTAGTGGTACAAATAAATGATTAAACGTTCAAAATGTGCAAGGAAACAAACAGTAACAAGAGATCGGAATCAGTATTTTTGTGTAGCAACCACGCACCTCAATAAGTGCTGCTACACGACGTGGCATGGAGTCAAACAAATTTTGAATGTCTGCCTGAGGAAGAGCATTCCATATTGTTTGTATGCGCACACAAAGTTCGTCTGCAGAAGCAACAGGTCGAGGATCACGAGCGAGACACCAACCAACGAAATCCCACACATGTTCAATCGGCGACATATCCGGGGAATACGCAGGCCAACGAAGAAGCTGTACCTGCCGCGTTGCAAAGAAGGATTGAACAGTCCTAGCGATATGAGGGCGGGCATTGTCCTATTGAAATACAGCGCCTGGCAAGCTTTGAAGGAAGGGAACAGCTTGGGGGCTGTAGAACTTCACTGATGTACCGGTTGCTGTTCAGATTGTCCACAATTCTTAGCAATTGAGATCTTCCATGATATGCTATGGCACCCCAGACCATAACTCCGGATGTTCGTCCACTGTGGCGTTCGATAATGCACTCCGGAAGGTGGCGTTCACCGGCATAGCGTCTGACACGAATGCGGCCATCATGGTACCACAAATCAAAGCGGGTATCGTCAGAAAACACGACATGCTGCCAATCGGCACGCCAGTCTCTATGCTGAGCGGCCCATTGTAGCCGCAGGCGGCGATGGTTTAGCGTGAGAGGGATCCTGTATAAAGGAGTCCTTGCGCGCAGTCCACGCTGCAGCAGACGTCTACGATTTGATGAAGCACACAATGAAACACCTGTAGCTATTGACCACTGTGCTGCCAATTGTCTAGAGGAAGCTGTACGGTCCGTCAGCGCCATGCAGACCAGGTGTCTATCATCGCGAGCTGACGTCACATTTCGGGGTCCACTCCCGGATTTCCGAGTTGTCCGACACTCGTCCGTCCACTGCTTCCAAAAAGACGCATCACTGAGCTGCTGTTACGCTGCACACGAGCGGCTACTGCACGATAAGACAATCCAGCTTAACGAAGGCCAATGATTCTCCCCGTTCAAACTCTGTAAGTTGTTAAAATCTCGATCTCTTTTCGTCGAAGAGGCATAAATAACGATTGAGCTAACGTTTACCACTAGCTGATAACCACCGATAACCATACACACCTCTCTACAGCCATCTATTTATTCGATCCATCCGCCGTTCCGAGGGCGTTGCTCAGCATACGCATGCGCTACGGATTTGAAATTCGAATCATTTGCATATCATGCGCTAATTTGCATTTCCTGAAAATTTCAGCTCACTCTCGTAAGTTCTTCATGGTGTTGCAATTTTCACAAACATGAGTTTAATTTAATGTTACATCATAATTAAATGTCATCTATTTAATAAAAATTATTATTTTAAATAAGCAATGTATTATTTATGATTTATACTAATTTAAGTCCATTTTGGTTAAACAACTGAGTAAATAATAATGTGAAACACTAAAATAATGTATTAACATTAATTAGGTGCTTAATTTCAACCAGAATTAGAGGCATTATTTCAATGATTTAAAAGATTAGAAGATTTAATTATTATTTTTTTTTCATCTAGTTTTCCAATTCATTAATTTTCTTACCGAAATATTTTTCCTATCTTGTAACAATGACGGGTAATAAGAAACATTTCAAAAGCAATTAAGGAAGCATTAAGATAATTTTTAATCCCAATCTACAAGAACCAATTATAATTCCTTTTTCGCTTCCTTTATTATGAAATGATCAATAACAAACGGTTAAATCAACAAGAACCATTTAACGCCATTCATCAGGAATTAGTTGTAGTTGTTGCCAGTTTTCGAAAAAAAAATGGGTAGAATAAATTACAAAATGGCAAAGATTACAACACATCTGTTTTAATTCTGTGCATTGACTGAGACAAGTGTAAAAATAGCTAATTGCTCAGTTATTTCATGTTTTACCATTATTCAACTTTCTCAAGTGAAAATGTTCACTAAATTGAGTTCCAATTTCAGAAGTGATTAAACTCATCTGTTGTAAGGTTGAAGTCAGGAATTCCTCGTGGTGTTTGTAATGTTTGCCGTAAAAAAAAATGTTTCTAATTATCACTTATGGAAAGTAGTAAACATAAGGAGCATTAAACATTTAGTAAAAAAAATATTATCTTTAAGCAATGGAGCAAAAACAGGCTGGAAAAAAAAAAATGTTCATTAGAAAAGTTAATGTTTTTATTTATGTTTTTTCTTTCTTTTTGTGATTACGATTAATGCATGAATGGTTTATGTTGTAAAAAATATTTTCGTCATTTTATGCAAAAGGTATGTCGTAAAAAAATTTCAGTTTTTTTTTTTTAATATTTTTTTATTAAATGTATTTTTAATTTTCTTAAATAATGGATTATTAGTCAGGACTTATATTAATAAAAAAACAGTGGTTTTATATTTTTTTCATGTAGAAAACTCAGTAGTTTTCAATTTACAAGGACCAATTACTTAGGTAGAATTATAATTTCATAAGTATTTTTTTATTATTATTGGTTTTATTACTTCAAAATTTTGTTTAATGGTTATGTTAAGGATTAATTAGATTAATTTGATCGACTTTAATAATAAGAAATAACTTTTTTTCGTTTATTTCATAATGTGGAATATTCATATGATAACTATCAAAAATTATTTAATTAAAAATGAATGTGTGAACATATTTTATCACTTGTTTCTTCAATAGTTAATATTGTAAATTATGGTTAAATTCATTTTCATGAACATAACTGAACCTTAGAAAAAATTTTTGAAATAGTCCAAGCTATAATGATTCTGAAAATCATAAAATTCAAAATTAACACAGAGCACTTGACTTGATATTAGATAGTAGCCATAGTTGTGAGTTTTGATTTAATGAAAAGTAATTTATTTTATCATATTATTTATTTAAATTAAATCGTTTATTCTTCATTCAATCGCCCAGGATAATCCTTGATGTCTGTCTCAAATTAACCATAAGAATATTTTCCAGAAAACTCTGATATCTTGCAAGCTTGAGCAATTGGTAAGGTTACATTGCTATGCAGTAAATTATTATATGGTTACTTGGTTATGTAGATTATAAGAGGGGTAATTATGGTGGTTATGTTGTAGGTTGTGTGTGGTTGTGTAGGTGAGAACCTTCCACTACTTTATTAATGGTTGCAGCACTATAGCTATCAATAGCAATCAAACAGAATCATAACCAATTTTGAATAATTTTTTCTAGTTATCAGAACAGCTGTATTTTTTTTTGCCATTCCTTATTACTGGTCAAAAATGGAGCATATTCTAGATTTTTTTTTGTAGAATCATGTAGTTTTGCTTGGGGAAAAGGTCATATCATATTTGAGGATACTTTGTAAATTGTTATCGCACATAGAGCATAAGTACTGCACAAATTATTGTAAGTGCAGCACTTGCTCAAATTCTATTTTGCTAAAGAGATATCGGGATAGGTGTACCACAATCGTATTTTTTCGTCATTCGCTATTGCAGGTCAAAAATGACACTACTCGATATGTTTCTGTAAAATCATGTCATTTTGCTTGGAAAAAGGGCGTCGAAAATCTGAAGATACTTTGCAAATCGTTATCGCACGAAGGATATGACGATTCAGTGATATTGCCACGTGCATATGGGAAAAATAGAATGTTTTGAATACATTCATTTCAAATATATTTCATGGTTTAGTGAAATCTATTTCACGTTCATTGAATTTTAAAATCCTTCCAAATCTAAATCATGTTTTGGTCCATCGAACATTAAAACCCATCGAACCACCGACAACTACCGAAGGAATTCAGAAAGGAATACTAGACGTATTTGACTTTCTTTCCCCAAAATATAAGTTTTGAATGGGTGCAAATTTGATACAATTGTAGACCACCAAAATTTTAACAAGTGAAATAAATCGTTTCAGACATATATTGTAATATCGGCGTAGGAATTCTTCTTTTTTTTTTTTTTATTTCCTGAATATATGACGATTCAGTAATATATGGCACAAATGGATATGTTGAACAGATTCCTTCCAAATCTATTTCACGTTTTAGACCCTCATACATTAAAAATGTCTTTTAAAAGATTGCATAACCATAATTTAAAAAAATAATTGCAAAAATCTTCAATCTTAAATAATACACAAAGCAACATGTTCAATAAAACATGCAATGTTCAACTTACTCTAGTTCTTTATTATCAGTTTTAAAGATGGACGCATTATTACAGGAAGAACACTATAAAAGACACTATGAAGTTTGAAATGAAAAGGTGCCATACCCACAAGTTCTTCTGCATGGTGCATTTCATTACATCCCTTTAAACCTCATAAATCCTTTACCATTATAACCCGAGTAACAAACCTAAAACATTTTAATAACCACTTTCAAAATCACACTCCCGGCTATTCATAATAGCTCTTCCGCCAATACGGTTCGTCCATAAAATCCAACCCCTACACAAACTGGTGCAAGTTTCATCCTCACTGATAAATTGGAGTCCCCTTTAAAGACCTTAATCCCCGCGATTAGCAGAGGCATAAAAATTGGAACTGGGAATCCTAATTTATGCCATTTCGCGGCAAGGAATGCAAATTTATGGCAACTAGACACCTTAATAGGGGAAGGAGCTTACAGGGGACTTTAGTGGGGTCCCTTATTAATCGCCTGAACACTGGAATGCTGTGACTCTGGTAAGTAGGAAGTTAGTACGGGTTCCATATTGGCAAGACAAAGCTGGGGTGAAGATTGCGTGGAGATAAATTGAGGATCGTTTAGGTAATGAACTGATATAAAATGGTGAAAAAAAAAATGGACTTTTATAGGAGGATACGATAACGAGGAAGCGTACTATAGTAAACAAGGGTGATGGTAAATAATGCAGGCCAATTAATTGGTTAAGGCGTAATCAGGTTACGTTGCATTAAAGTATAAATTAAAGGGTATTGCGTTTGATTCTGTAATAAATAGCAAGTTAAATCCTTTTCTATTCTGAAATAGTTTTATAGAATTAGGGAAAATTAATTATTTTTAATCATTTAATTTATTTTGGAATTTAATTTGATATTCTTATTATTTTAATCCTTTAAAGACCGAATTAAGGTGTTAATCCTGGTAATAAAAATGATATGGAATTAATATCTGTTCTGGAATGTTTTAGAATCTATTTATAGGAATAGATCAAATTAATTAGTTTTTATCATTGAATTTATTCTGTATTTTGTTTGATATTATTATTATTTTAAACCTTTAAAGTCCAAATGAATTTGCTAATCCTGATAATACAAATGAAATGGAATTTAAAAAGAAGATGGGGCTAATATCTGCTTTGGAATGTCATCATATGTCCATCTTATTTCCTTGATAAATGTGACATTCTTTTTTATTTTTTCTTGTAATTAATGATAACAAACCAAAAACTTATTCATATATTCCTAAATCGCTATGTTTTATTATTGTTGTTTATTATTGATATAACGATTCAGTAATATATGAATCAAATTGAATATTTTGTACAGTCTCCTTTCAAATCTATATCAGGTTTGGACCATCGAAACATTAAAACCTGCCGATCCACCGACAACAATAGAAGCAAATCAGAAAAGAATAGTAGACATATTTGCCTGTCATTCCTCAAAACATAAGTCTGAATAGAGGCAAATTTGATCCATTTGTAGGCCACCAAAAGTTTTCAGCAAGTGAAATAAATTATTTCAGAAAATACATTGTAATATAATCGTAGGTTTTTTTAATTTTGGAAGATATGACGATTCAGTAATATATGGCACAAATCAAAAATTTTGTATAGGTTCCTTTCAAATCTATATCATGTTTTGTACTATCATATAATAAAAACTTGTCTTAAAGATGGCATAACCATAATATAAAAAAAAATCGAAAAGATAAAAAATCTTTAATCTTAAATATTATACAAAACAGCCTGTTCAAAAAAACATACAATGTTCAACGTTATCCAGATCTTTGTTGTCAGTGCTTAAATGTCCCGTGCATATTACAGAAATTACCGACTTGTAGCCCACCATATTTTTTAACAAATGAAATGAATTCTTTTCAGACAAATATTGCATTATCCTCGTTGGAATTTTTTACTTCAGAAAATATGACAATTCAGTGATATATGACGCAAATGGAATATTTTGTACAGATTCCTTCCAAGTTCATTTCATGTTTTGGGCCATAGGACATTAAAGTCGATCATTTAAAGATGGCATAACCATATTTTCAAAAAAATAAATAATTGCACCGATCAAATATCTCCATATATATTCTTTCCCCTCCAAATATCTTCTTCTTAAATATTACACAAAGGAGTGTGTTGAATAAAACACGTAATATTCAACATCATATAGTTCCTTATTATCAGTTTAAAATTGCCACCCCATTATTTAAAATCTTTAATCTGATATATCATGCAAAGCAGCCTGTTCAAAAAATATACGATGTTCAACATCGTTCTCATCAAGTTAACATCCAATGTGCAACATCCTACAGATCTTTATTATAAGTTTAAAAATGCCACGTGCATATTAAAGGAAGGACCCTATAAAAGACACTATGAAATTTCTAATGAAAAGGTGTCTATCTACAAGTTCTTCTGCATGGTGCATTTCATTACAACCATTTAAACCTCATAAATCCTTTACCATTCTAACCAGAGTAACAAACCTGAAACATTTTAATAACCACTTCCAAAATCACACGCCCGGCTATTCATAATAAGCTCTTCCACCAATACGGTTCGACCATAAAATCCCCCCCTCCTTCTCAAACTGGTGCAAGTTCCATCCTCACCAATAAATTGGAGTAAAAGACCTTAATCCCCGCGATTAGCAGAGGCATAAAAATTGGAATGGACTTAATAGAACTGGGATTCTAATTTATGTCATTTCGCGGCAAGGAATGCAAATTTATGGCAACTAGACACCTTAATAGGGGAAAGAGCTTACAGGGGACTTTAGCGGGGTCCCTTATTAATCGCCTGAGCTCTGGAATGCTGTGACTCTGGTAAGTAGGAAGTTGGTACGGGTTCCATATTGGCAAGACAAAGCTGGGGTGAAGATTGCGTGGAGATAAATTGAGGATCGTTTAGGTAATGAACTGATATTAAATAGTGAAAAACGGATGGGCTTTATGGGAGGATACGATAACGAGGATGTGTACTATAGTAAACAAGGATGATGGTAAATAATGCAGGCCAATTAATTGGTTAAGGAGTAATCAGGTTATGTTGCATTAAAGAATAAATTAAAACGAATTACGTTTCATTCCTGTTATAAATATCAAGTGAAAGTCCTTTTATTCTGATATAATTTTAGAATTAAGAAATTTAGTTAGTTTTTATCATTGAATTTATTTAATTTGATATTTTATTATTTTAACCTTTAAAGACCGAATTAAAGGTACTAATCCTGTTGATAAGTGAAAATGAAAAGAAGATGGGAATATTAGAAGGGTTTTGAAATGTTATATAATCTATTTATAGAATTTGATATATTTTTTAAATATTTTTTTTATTATTAACGATTAAAAATATATTTATATATTTAACACTATGTTTGACTGTTTTTATTAATTTAATCGATTCAGTGAGATATGGAGCAAATAGAATATTTTGTACAGACTATTCCAAATCTATATCATGTTTTTAATAGAAATTAAAAATGCTCAACCAATTAGTCAAGAAGAAAGGAAGAAAAGGGTTTTAGAATGATATTTGTTCATCTTATTTCTTCAAAATATAAATTTTTTTGATACAAATTTTTCCACTTGTAACAATTAATTTTTTTAACAAAAAAAAATTTATTTATATACAACCATTGTAATATCATGCTATATTTTTAATTTGATTAATTAATCTTATAATGATTCATTACTATATTGGACAAAAATAAAAGAAGGGAACTTTTTGTATTTTTGTACAGCTCTTATAAACGCTAGTTTATGAGACAATTTAGACCAGTGGCATGATAACGAATACGTGCATTATGAAATATGACGATTCATTTATATATGGCAGAAAGAAATATAAAATCTTTAATCTTATATATTACATTCAAAGCTAGCATGTTCAAATAAAACATGCTTTATTCAAATCCCTATTATTTCAAAAAAAAAAAAAAATCACAAAGCTTAAAACTTTAAATATTATTAATGCGTGCCCATTCAAAAAACATGCAATAAAACATGCATCCAGTTCTTTATTATCAGTTTAAAATTCTGCAATCTTCATGCTACAGGAAGAACCCTATAAAAGGCACTATGAAGTTTCTAATGAAAAGATGCTATCCACAAGTTCTTCTACATGGTGCATTTCATTACAACCATTTAAACCTCATAAATCATTTACCATTATAACCCGAGTAACAAACCTAAAACATTTTAATAAACCATTTCCAAAATCACACGCCGGGCTACTCATAATAGCTCTTTCCCCAATACGGTTCGTCCATAAAATCCACCAACCTTCTCAAATTGGTGCGAGTTCCATCCTCACCAATAAATTGGAGTCCCCTTTAAAGACCTTAATCCGCGCGATTAGCAGAGGCATAAAATTGAATGGACTTAATAGAACTGGGGATCCTAATTTATGTCATTTCGCGGCAAGGAATGCAAATTTATGGCAACTAGACACCTTAGTAGGGAAGGAGCTTACAGGAGACTTTAGCGGGGTCCCTTATTAATCGCATGAGCTCTAAAATGCTGTGACTCTGGTAAGTAGGAAGTTGGTCCGGGTTCCATGCTGGCAAGACAAAGCTGGGGTGAAGATTGCGTGGAGATAAATTGAGGATCGTTTAGGTAATGAACTGATATTAAATGGTGAAAAAACGAATGAGCTTTATGGGACGATACGATAACGAGGAAGTGTACTATAGTAAACAAGGATGATGGTCAAATAATGCAAGCCAATTAATTGGTTAAGGCGTAATCAGGTTACGCTGCATTAAAGTATAAATTAAAGGATATTGCGTTTCATTCTGTTATAAATATCAAGTGAAATCCTTTTTATTCTGCTTTGAATTGATAACATTAGGGAAATTTAATTATTTTTACCATTGAATTTATTTTAGATTTGTTCGATATTCTTATTCTTTTAATCCTTTAAAGACTGAATTACTGTTCTGATCCTGGTAATAAAAATGAAATGGAATTAATATTTCTTTTGAAATATTTTAGAATTTGTTTATAGAAAAAAATTTAATTAATTTTTTATCGTTGAATTTATTTTAGCTTTTATTTGATATTTTTATTATTTTAATCTTTTAAAGACCAAATTAATGTGCTAATCCTGTTAATACAAATTTAATTTAATTAAAAGGAGGTTGGATTGCCATTTCTCAAAATATAAGCGTTGAAAGAATGCAAATTTGATACACCATATTTATTTTAACCACAATTTCATTATCCAATTTTATCCAAATTGGCGTTAAAGGCACTTGTGGCGTCATTTAAAATGTTGAAAATAAGCACAGCATTTGTTTTTTTATTTATTATCCACCAGATTTCTTCAATATGTGAAATAAAATTTTTCAGAAAAACAACGGTGGGAATTTTTAATTTCTGAAGATATGACGATTCAGGAATTGTTGAAATGGAATATTTTGAATAGATTCATTCCAAATCTATTTAAAGTTCATCAAATTTTAAAACACGCCTTTCATAAATAGCATAACCATATTTTCCTGAAATATACTTCAAATATCTAAAATGTTTGATTATATATACTATATAAGACAGCTTTAAAAGCAACATGTATAATAAAACATGCAATGTTCAACATCATGCAAATCTTTGTTATCAGTTTATAATTGTCACGTGCATATAACAGGAAGAACCCTATAAAAGACACTATGAAATTTCTAATTAAAAGGTGCTTATCCACAAGTTCTTCTACAAGGTGCATTTCATTACAACCATTTAAAACCTCATAAATCCTTTACCATTATAACACGAGTAACAAACCTAAAACATTTAATAACCACTTCCGAAATCATACGTCCGGCTATTCACAATAGCTCTTCCGCCAATAGGGTTCGTCCATAAAATCCACCCCCCCCCTCTAAATCTGGTGCCCAGTTCCATCCTCACCAATAAATTGGAGTCCCCTTTAAGACCTTAATCCCCGCTATTAGCAGAGACATAAAATTTGGAATGGACTTAATAGAACTGGAATCCTAATTTATGTCATTTCAGGTAAGGGAATGCAAATTTATGGCAACTAGACACCTTAATAGGAGAAGGAGCTTACAGGGAGTTTAGTGGGGTCCCTTATTAATAGCCTGAGCACTGGAATGCTGTGACTCTGGTAAGTAGGAAGTTGGTCCGGATTCCATATTGGCAAGACAAAGCTGGGACGAAAATTGCGTGGAGATAAATTGAGGATTGTTTAGGTAATGAACTGATATTAAATGAGTGAAAAACGGATGGGCTTTATGGGAGGATACGATAACGAGGAAGCGTACTATAGTAAATAAGGATGATGGTAAATAATGCAGGCAAATTAATTGGTTAAGGCGTAATCAGGTTACGTTGCATTAAAGTATAAATTAAAGGGTATTACGTTTCATTCTGCTATAATTAACCGGAGTGAAACCTTTTTTTTCCAGTAATTTTATTGAATTATTGAAATTAAATTATTTTTTATCATTGCATTTATTTTGGATTTTTAGTTTATATTTTTATTATTTTAATCCTTTAAAAGACCGAATTAAGTTTCTAATCCTGGTAAATGTTTTAGACGCTATTTATAGAAATAAAGAAATTTAATTAGTTTTTATCATTGAACTTACTCTGTATTTAATTTCTTATTCTTCTTATTTTAATTCTTTAGTGATCGAATTAAGGTGGCAATCCTGTATAAAAATGAAATGGAATTTAAAGATGACGGGATTAATATCCGTTTTGGAATGGCATCATATGTCCATCTTTTTTTTAATTGATAAATTTAAATTTTTTATATTATTTTTTTCTTGTAATAAATATTAAAAATCAAAAATTTATTTCTATATTCCCATATCGCTATGTTATTATTGTGGATTATTATTGATATGACGATTCAGTAATATATGGAGCAAATGAAATATTTTGTACAGACTAATTCCAAATATATATCCTGTTTTGAGCCATCGAACATTATAACCTGTAAAACCAGCGACAAACACAGAAGTAACGACAATTGGAGACTTTTGGCTGCTCTTCCTCAAAATATGAAGTATTAAATGAATGCAAATATGATCCACTTGCTGCCCACCCAAAGTTTTCAACTATTTTCAAACAAACAATGTAATATCGTCGAAGGAATTTTTAATTTCTGAAGATATGACGATTCTGTAATATATCGAACAAATAGAATATTTTGTAAATCCTTCCAAATCTATTTAATTTTTTTGGGCATTCACATATATAAAACTTGTTTTTTTAAGATTGCACTATAATATTTCCAAAAAAGAATCGCGAAAATCTGAAATCTTTAATCTTAATTAATATGCACAGCAACTTGTTCAATCAAACAACCAACGATCAACAGTATCCAGTTCTTTATCACCAGTTATAAAAATGGCACGCGCATGTTACAGGAAGAACCCTATAAAACACTCTATGAATGGATGCAAATTTGATCCATTATTTTTATTTAATCCACCATTTTACCGGCCGCTTTTATCCAAATAGTGGCACTTGTGGAGTCATTGAAATGCGTTGAAAATGGATTCCAAATTTCTATTTTTATATGTTTATCCACCACATTTCTTCAATAAGTGAAATAAATTATTTTCAAATTTACTTTGTAATATCGTGGTAGGATTTTTTATTTTTGAAGATATGACGATTTAGTGATATATGTCACAAATTCAATATTTCAAATAGATTAATTCCAAATTTATTTCCTGGTTTGGTACAAATCTATTTCATTTTCATCAAATTTTAAAACGTGTTTTATACGTGGCATACCAATATTTTCCGAAATAATATCCGCAAAGATAAAAAGTTTTAATCATATACCATATAAGGCAGCTTAAAAGCAGCATATTCAAAAACATGCATCAAGTTCTTTATTATCAGTTTAAAAACGCCACGTGCATATTACAGGAAGAACCCTATAAAAGACACTACGAAGTTTCTAATGAAAAGATGCCTATCCACAAGTTCTTCTGCATGGTGCATTTCATTACAACCAATTAAACCTCATAAATCCTTTACCATTATAACCCGAGTAACAAACCTAAAACATTTTAATAACCACTTCCAAAATCATCCGCCCGGCTATTTCGGAATAGCTCTTCCGCCAATACGGTTCGTCCATAAAGTCCACCCCGCCCCTTCTCAAACTGGTGCAAGTTCCATCCACACCCATAAATTGGAGTCCCTTTAAAGACCTTAATCCCCGCGATTAGCAGAGGCATAAAAATTGAATGGACTTAATAGAACTGGGGATCCTAATTTATGTCATTTCGCGGCAAGGAATGCAAATTTATGGCACCAGACATCTTTATAGGGGAAGGAGCTTACAGGAGACTTTAGCGGGGTCCCTTATTAATCGCCTGAGCACTGGAATGCTGTGACTCTGGTAAGTAGGAAGTTAGTATGGGTTCCATATTGGCAAGACAAAGCTGGGGTGTAGATTGTGGAGATAAATTGAGGATCGTTTAGGTAATGAACTGATATTAAATGAGGAAAAACGGATGGGCTTTTATGGAGGATACGATAACAAGGAACTGTACTATAGTAAACAAGGATAATGGTAAATAATGCAGGCCAATTAACTGGTTAAGACGTAATCAGGTTACGTTGCATTAAAGTATAAATTAAAGGGTATTGCTTTTCATTCTGTTATAAATATCAAGTGAAAGTCTTTTTATTTTGCTATAATTTTATAAAATTAGGGAAATTTAATTATTTTTTATCATTGAATTTATTTGATATTTTTGTTATTTTAATCCTCTGAAGACAGAATGAATGTGACAAAATCATGTTAATAAAAATAAAATGGAATTAAAAGAAGAAGGGACTAAAATCTATTTCGGAATGGTATCGTAAGTCCATATTATTCCATTGATAAGTTTTATAGACAATTTTTTATTTTTAATTATAGTTAATATTAATAAATCATAAATTTATTTATATATTCATGTGTATAAATAATGCTTATTCATTCAAATATTTAGCATGTTAAAGCAAACAAGAGTAGTGAGACAAAAAAAAAACTATAGTGATAAACAATACCACTCAAATAATTAATTACGTTGAATTAATATGTAAATTTAAAGATAGCTGAAACATATTGTAATTAGTATTTTAAGAATGGATGTAATTTTTTTATTTCAAAATAAAAAGAATACAATCAATTTGTACAAAAATAAAAAAGAAATAGAAAATGCACTAAAGAGTTCAACAAATTGCCGCTATAAGTGGTTCACAGCAATAACTATAAAGAGGGCAGTATAAAAGTTTTGTAAGTAATATTTAAAACTGATCCGTTACTTCCCCACAGGAATCCCGCTAAAGTCTTTTAAACAATTAACAACCGGCGATAAGGTCGACAGTGACGAGCTGAGGCGTGAACACAAAAAAAGATAATAAAATGTGACACAGAAAAAAGCATTGTTTTTACAAGAACATTGCAAAGTGCTTCTTTGATTCAAGGTATTCAATATATGCTCAACATTGTGATCACGAACACTAATGCACGCTTGGCAGCGTGGAATAAGCAATGGCCGATTAGTTCCAAGGATGGCAGCCTCAATGGATAGTCGAGTGGATGGATAGTCGATGCTCAATGAATAATCGAGGCGATAGATAGTCGATGCTCAATGATAGTCGAATCGATGGATAGTCGATGCTCAATGGATAGTCGTTGCTCAATGGATAGTCGATGCTCAATGGATAGTCGAATAGATAGATAGTCGATGCTCAATGGACAGTCGTTGCTCAATGATAGTCGAATCGATGGATAGTCGATGCTCAAAGGATAGTCGATGCTCAATGGATAGTCGTTGCTCAATGGATAGTCGTTGCTCAATGGATAGTCGATGCTCAATGATAATCGAATCGATAGATAGTCGATGCTCAATGGATAGTCGTTGCTCAATGATAGTCGAATCGATGGATAGTCGATGCTCAATGGATAGTCGTTGCTCAATGGATAGTCGATGCTCAATGATAATCGAATCGATAGATAGTCGATGCGATTAATGGATAGGCGTTGCTCAATGATAGTCGAATCGATGGATAGTCGTTGCTCAATGGATAGTCGTTGCTCAATGATAGTCGATGCTCAATGGATAGTCGTTGCTCAATGATAGTCGAATCGATGGATAGTCGATGCTCAATGGATAGTCGATGCTCAATGGATAGTCGAGTCCATGGATAGTCGATGCTCAATGGATAGTCGAGCAACGAATTACTCAACTGAGTCGAATCTCATAAATGAAAACACAGTGCCAAGCACACAGTATATAGTGTACATCGGGAGTTGTCAGCCAGAAGACTTGAAACTCGTTTCTTTCTTTACTCAATTTGTCACTTCTTACCATACAACCTATGCAAAAAATGTAAATTTCAGTACTTTGTACAATCCCTCGAAATTTATACCATAACCGTTGAATCACACTGTATATATATATATATATAATTATTTTTAATTAAAAATAGTTTTTATTACATTTACTTATAACGATTTTGTCCATTTCAAAAACTAACGAGAGGAACTACACAAATATTTGACTTAAAGTATTTTATGAAAATAAAAATATATGAATGTATAAATAAGAAAATAACTTAAAAGTATAAAATAAATTATAATTATTTGTATTAAATTCTGGTAGAGAACAATAAGTGTATTGAAAAAGAATATAAATTAACATATTTTCTTTAAGAAAATTGTTGTAAGCAAAAGAATAATAATTATAAATCTCATTTATTTACATATTTACACATTATGTTGTAACAGAAAAAAAAAAAAAAAAAAAAAGAAAGGATTTTCAATCTCTTGGGCTTTAAAACCCTTTTAATATTAATTTTTTCTTAATTTATTATCAAAATTTATTATTTTATTAAACAGTTGCAATACTTTCTCGTCGTTTTGGTAATAATTAGATAAAATTTAAAAAAATCAGCAAACAATTTCGGACAAATATATGATCTCAGAAAAATAATTAAATAATTTCTTTAAAAGATAATATAAAGTATTTCTGATAAAATAATTTATTTTTATATTTAAATATTTTCCTTCACTTATAATGTAGATTAAAAATATGAAGAAAGAGGGCGTCTAATAAATAAAAATTTTTAAACAAAATTTTATTGCGAGAGTTGTTTTTATTTAAATAAAAATAATAAAAATCTAAACTAAATCTAAAGAAAAAAATATCAATTTAACAAATGAATTTTATATTATTGTTTCTGTTTATTAAAAAACATGTAAATACGCATACAAAAGTACAGAGCTCTTTTTGCTTTATATAAAGAGAAATAACAAAGTGCCAATGAAAATATAATAAAATTGTTTACCTTAATTTTTAGTTCTCATAAGACACAATTATTTCATAATAGGCATGATTTAAGAGAAATATTTTAAGTAAAGAAAATTGTAAAATTTATGATTAGCTTCATAAACAAAAATAAATAAATAAATGATACATTAAATTTCTTAACTTTTCCCTACAGTATATAAATTTAAAACAGAATTTTTGATACGCTCTTAAATTGTAACTTAATTATTTAATGCGAATGGCTATAATTTTCATTTTTAAAATAATGTTTTTTTAATGTGTGCATTTTGGGTTTGTTATGGGGTTGATATATTTTCAAAAGAAAAAAAAATTTTTAATTTTTCTCTACAATTTTCTGATCAAGATATTCATATTTTTCAAAAGAAGAAACTGCTTTATAAAAATCTAATTTTAAATTCAAACAGTGATTACAATTAAAGATGATAATTTAAGAATTAAATAGGAAATGATTTTGAAATGAATATGGTAATAATGATTTTGATTATTAATCGTTTTAAAAGCATTATCTCTTAGAAATTAAATCACATGGCAACAAATTTTAATTTTAATTTTTTATTTCTATACTTATTCATACAATTTAATTAAATTCATTCTATTAAGATTCTTTTTGTATTATTAAATCTTACCATTTTATTATAGAAGCTAGCAACTGGAATACTGATAAATGCTTTTTTTTAAATTCAAATAATGGTTCAAATTCAAAAAAATGATCATTTAAAAATAAAATATGAAAATGGATTAATGATTAGGATTAATAATTATTTAAAAACATTATCCATTAGAAAATTAAATCACATGTCAACAAATTTTTATTTTTATTATTTATTTCTATACTTAAACATACAGTTTAATTAAATTCGTTTCATTAAGAATATTTTATATTATTAAAAAATTTAATCATTAAATGATTTTTATTATATCAACTAGATATATCAATATTTCCCGTCATCAGAATGAATTAATGTAATATTTTTAATTTAGAAGCTTTCTTAATTAATTCTTTGTAGAAAAAAAAATTAAATTAAAGGTTTCTTGGTTAGAAAGTAAGAATAACAAAAATAAAAAGATAAAACTACAAATGAATAGAGGAAAATTTAAAAATAATATATTAAAAATTCTGTAAAATATAATTTTTAAATTCCATTTCGTGCTAATTTAAGAGACATTCTATTTAATACATCTTAAGCTTGGTACCTTTTATTGCTCATTTAAAAAATATAAATTTACATTAAATTTATAGACAAAAAAAAATAAAAATATACATAGAGGATTAATTAATAAATGAAATACATATTTATTCAATCGATAAAAAAAAAGATTTTTTTAAACAGCTAAGAGATTAAGGTACTAAATCCAAGCTTAAATTTCAATATAATAGTACAAAAACAATAGCTCTGTTTCTAAAAATTAATGGATTACTATCATAATATAGAGAGCTTTTTAAATTATCTAATCTATTACATAACAGGATAAAAAAAAAACAGTGTTTTACTGAGAAAAATTAATAAGTGATTTTTTTCGTCATAATTAAACTTAATTCCTGTTCTTACTTTTTGTTTAATATTTTTAATAAGGGCGAAGAAAAGATATTTTCCTTTCTTTAAATAAAAAAATTGTAATAGTTAAATTGTGAAAAAAATGTGTTTGTCGTTTTCATTATTTTGTAATGAATTCTTTTAAAATGAAAATCTTGTTCTTATGAAAAATATTTAGAAGCGTAGAGAAAATCTTTTGCTAATATTTTTCTGAGTAGAATTAAATAATAATCATTGTCCCCCCACCCCCACCCCCCTATTAAAATTTGCTTTGTATTCTAACTTCATTTATTTTTATTAATTTTTTTTAATTTAAAACCTATCATAAAATGTCTTAAGAAAAGCTTAAGTTTAATAAAAGAGCTATAGCAAATTATGTAGAAATGCAGATAAAATTAAAGAAAATCTATTTTAATAGCATTAAAGAGATAAAGAAATGGACTTCTTGTAGCATATATTACTCGTATATATGAGCTATATATTTGTTAAACAGCTGTAATTTTATAATACTTATTTGACATCTTGATATAAATTATTTTTTAAGGAAACAAGGATAAGGAATTATTTATAATTATTTTAAATAAAGAATGATCAAAAGTAAATTATTTTTAATCAAACACAAAGAGAAGAATTAAATTTTAGAGAAGAAAATAACAAATTAATTAAATTGAGATTTAATAAACAAACCATGATAATAAGACATTGTTAACATAATACATTCTGTCGACTGATAATAAATTCTGTCGAAAAACGTCAATAGAGTGGGGTGGTCAGCTTCCCTCACTTTTAATTGCAGTAGACACTTCCTCAGCCCATGGTATTTCACCCATCATGATGCAACAACTCCTGGTGTAGTCAATATTCCATTTGTAATTGCTTCGACCTGTGACGGTCGCAAGGACAATCGGTAATTTCATGACTCTCATTATACATGGCACTGATTATCTGCTATCAGATTTGAGGAACAGGTTGTTCTCATTAGTACAAAATCTTAATTTCTTTTAATATAACTACCCACAACACAGCTTGTCTGCTATCAAATTTGAGAGATACGAGTAGGTTGTTATTGTGTACTTGTCGAAGGATATATATCCCTCTCTCCTAGGAAGGAAATGTGTGGGAGGATGTAGGAGTTATATATATATTCCTCTCTCCTAGGAAAAATTTCTTCCAGTGAGAAAAATGCTGCAAAGTTCTAGAATATGATTTATAAAACGTGATTTAAATGTAGTTACATTTCAGAATAATATTACAAATGCCATCAAAGATATATATATTTCAGTAATACTAAAATTTCAATATTTACTAAACCCCACAGAAAAACTGAAAATTG
Organism: Caerostris extrusa; assembly: GCA_021605095.1. Classification (NCBI taxonomy): domain Eukaryota; kingdom Metazoa; phylum Arthropoda; class Arachnida; order Araneae; family Araneidae; genus Caerostris; species Caerostris extrusa. The sequence goes on from BPLR01012511.1 coordinate 38,587, forward strand.
CTACATTTAGAGACAAACTTATAAACATATTAAATTTGCCTACGTCCACCATTAACAACCTTAATATCCAAATTACTTGTCACTGAAGGGGAAAAATCCCTAAATTTTTCCCTATGAAAAAAAAAAGCAGAAAAAAAAAGACCAAAAACTCATTTCTCTCTACCATTACGTTGTCATAAAACGACATTCCTTTCTCATGCATTATTCCTCATAATTTGGATGCAACTAGAAAGCTTAAAAACTTTTGATTCGAAGTATGTTGCTTTTAGAACACTTTCCACATACTCCCAATGATACCTCGGTGGCAACACTGCCCCTCCCACACCCTTATCCATTTTCATTTCATTTGCGAGGAAAAGTGAGAAATTGCGAAAATTTTCATAATGTGCAGGAAGCCGGGATTATTGACTTTGTGTGGAGCTAATATTAAGGTTGGCGGAAATTCCTCTCACACAGAAAGATACTGCTTGGTTTGCTTTACGTACGTTAATAAAGTACAGTGGGATGCTGAACCGTGCCGTGTCCACCATCTTTGGTCATACTTTTAATTTAGTTTCTAAACCTTTGTATCCATAATCTTTCGTAATTATTTTTGCTTAAAACACTATTTATGGTGTTAGCAAATAATTGAAACAGTGTAGTTTTTTAAATAATTGAAAAAAAAGTTATATGTAAGCTAGAAACCTTAAAGAGGCATCATTGTGCCTGTTTACATAAAATAATTCATTTAACAAAGCTTTTCCCTTATTAATATGTTTTACACTGAAAACCAACGGATATCAATCCCTACATATAGTATCATATCCAGACCTACAAAAATGACATATCCATTTTTAAGCTCCCATAAATACAAAAAATAATATATAATGTTTCAGTACTATGCTGTTGTTTCATGGTGTTGTTTCTTATTCCACTAAGCTATTCCACTTGGCAGACAGGGACATCTAGACCAAGTTCAAGAACACATATGTTCTCATGTAAGGTGGGAAGGGGAGGAGCAGCTTCTTTTGTGATGGAGCGGCCGTAGGTAGAAGTCTGGTTGTGTGACGCTGAAAAAGAAGAGAAGTGTCTTCCGGGAGGACTTTTAGGGGGAACTATCCCGCATTTGCGTATCGCATGGAAGGAAATCCAGAAAATGTGACCGGGTAGTTCGACTTACGAGGCAAGAGGATGAATCTCACAAACGCCATCGAAACTCCTTTTTTAAAACAGTGTCTACAACAAAGATGCCAGCGTATTTAACGTCAGCCTAATGCTCACCAGCCACTGAGTCACGAGTCAGGCTCGAAATAAGTTATAAGCATCATGTTAGTAATAAACTGTAGTAAACTTTAACAAAAAATCTTTCGATAACGCAGCCACTAGTGAAGTATCAAAATGTCGTCGAGCGCCCAGTATCAGTCGAAAAGAGTTACCTCGATATAAAAGTATGAATCATAATGTGAATAAAAACGTATAACAATGAGGTATGGCATCATATTTTCTCCATAATTCTGTTTTAACAATGGAAACTTGCAGGAGACACTTGGTGTCGATAACAAAAATAAATATTTCTGTAATTTAATTGAAAAAGATTCAAAATTTGTCGGGAGAATTTCTTTTAAGATTTTTAGATAAGCAATAGATACAATTCAGGAGATGCTTTTCTAAACATTATAGTTCTAAGAAATACAGATAAATAGACATTTTTGTTTATATACAGAGATTCTAATTCAGGTATGAATTAGCACTATTAAATCTATTACCAATTGATTAATTACTCTCTTAAATTGTAAACAATGCATTTTTTCCTATAATTTTCTTACATAATTTTTCATTGCTAATAATTAATATTTCCACTATTCAATTATCATTAATATTCTTTATTAATTATTCATAAAAATTTTAAAATGTTAGCACTAGTAATAAATATGAACTCATGTTTGTGAAAATTACAACACCATGAAGGAATCATCATAATTGAATGAAATTTAATACACAGTTGAGTGGTAGTAGTACAAATAAATGATCAAATGTTCAAAGCAAACAAACAATAACAAGATATCGGAATCATGTTTTGTGTAGCCCCACGCGCTGCAATAAGTGCTGCTACACGACGTGGCATGGAGTCAAACAAATTTTGAATGTCTGCCTGAGGAAGAGCATTCCATATTGTTTGTATATGCACCCAAAGTTCGTCTGCAGAAGCAACAGGACGAGGATCACGAGCGAGACGCCGACCAACGAAATCCCACACATGTTCAATCGACGACATATCCGGGGAATACCCAGGCCAAGGAAGAAGCTGTACCTGCCGCGTTGCAAAGAAGGATTGAACAGTCCTAGCGATATGAGGGCGGGCATTGTCCTGTTGAAATACAGCGCCTGGCGAGCTTTGGAGGAAGGGAACAGCTTGTGCTGTAGAACTTCACTGATGTACCGGTTGCTGTTCAGATTGCCCACAATTCTTAGCAATTGAGATCGTCCATGATATGCTATGGCACCCCAGACCATAACTCCGGGTGTTCGTCCACTGTGGCGTTCGAGAATGCACTCCGGAAGGTGGCGTTCACCGGCATAGCATCTGACACGAATGCGGCCATCATGGTACCACAAATTAAAGCGGATTCGTCAGACAACATGGCATGCTGCCAATCAGCACGCCAGTCTCTATACTGAGCGGCCCATTGTAGCCGCAGGCGGCGATGGTTTAGCGTGAGAGGGATCCTGTGTAAAAGGAGTCATTGCGCGCAGTCCACGCTGCAGCAGACGTCTACAAATTGATGAAGCACACAATGAAACACCTGTAGCTATTGACCACTGTGCTGCCTATTGTCCAGAGAAAGCTGTACGGTCCATCAGCGCCATGCGGACCAGGTGTCTATCATCGCGAGCTGACGTCACATTTCGGGGTTCACACCCGGATTTCCGAGTTGTTCGACACTCGTCCGTCCACTGCTTCCAAAGACGCATCACTGTGCTGCTGTTACGCTGCACACAAGCGGCTACTGCATGATAAGACAATCCAGCTTCACGAAGGCCGATGATTCTCCCCGTTCAAACTCTGTAAGTTGTTCAAATCTCGCTCTCTTTCATCGAAGAGGCATAAGTAACGATTGAGCTAACGTTTACCACTAGCAGATAACCACCGATAACCATACACGCCTCGCTACAGCCGTCCATTTATTCAGATCCATCCGCCGTTCAGAGGAAGCTGCTCAGCATACGCATGCGCTACGGATTTGAAATACTAGTCATTTGCATATCATGCGCTAATTTGCATTTCCTGAAAATTTCAGCTCACTCGCGTAAGTCCTTTATGGTGTTGCAATTTTCACAAACATGAGTTTATATATTTAATGGACAGACTAAAACATTTTACCATTATGTTTGTTTCATTGTTATCGCATAGAGTCATCTATACAAAAGCAGTTAGATTTTTCTTTTAACTTAAAACAGCCAAGATTTAAGTGAAAAATATCAATATTATATAGATTTTCAAGATATTTTTTAATGAGGAATAATGCTAATTTAAGATGGATTTCCTATAGCTAAACGAAGGATTATCATTAGTACAATAGGACGACTATTAATGATCATTATAAAAATTAAAAGTATTTTTTTTATAAATTTCATAACTTTTATTCTGCAAATTACTAATTAGCAGTACAAAGAAACAAAGAAATTACAAAATTACCTACAAAGAAATAAGCAAAAAATAATTAAAAATGCGGTTGCAATATCCTTGAAACTGTTTTGTCAAAGAATAAGGACCCTCAGAATCATTATTTTAAATGTTATCACACTATAAATACATTTCACGTTAAGGTTTTGAAATAACCATAGGAAGATAATTTTAAAATGTAAAATATATTTGTTACGTAAGAAAATTCCTGATTGATGAAACTTCATTTCTGAATAATCCTCATGTTCCGACAATAATTTATTCATTATTGGAAAGAAAAATAATGAAGACTAAAAACAGATTATAAAAAAAAATAATAATAGTTATAGATTCACAGAAAATCAAAGAGAATTTTAACAAAACAAGGAATTTTGAATAACAATGTCTTTGAACCTTTAAGGGATTTTGAATATTCTTTTGCTTGATAAGACATTGACATATATTTTTAAGGAGGCTGCTTATAAAAGCTAACGAATATTACAATGACTGTATAGGCATCAAATTAGTAAGATTTTGTATAATTCATGGACAGGTAAAAATTTGTATATCCTTACTTATGAAATACTTTATTTGGTTTAAAAATTATATTTTTCTGTTCTTCAAAAATAAGTTACAAATTTGGAAGAAATTATTATTTAAATTAACTCCCAAAGTGAAGACAATATTCCTTTTAGCCCAACTAGTAACGCATTTGGGTCCTGATACTGGCTAGCGCTTTCGTCATCGGTGCCATAGATTTCGTGTTCGAGTTCCGGAGGTGCCGCGGATGTTTGTAATGGTTCGGAATTCCCTTTAAACCGTATGTCTTTGTCTCATATGACTGTAGATAGTTGGGAGTAGGGCTGACCACCCTACCCCGCAAAAAGAGAACATCTCATGTTTCCGAATCTGCTAGAAGGCAGGCGGACTTGGCCCACCATGAGCTGTTGTACCATCGAAGATTTGGTTTGGTTTGTAGCTCTACGATCATTCTGTGCATACTTTAGGCTAATTAAACGAGGATCTACCATTTAACATGGATTCTGAACCACTAGCAAACATTCATGCCACCGCCAAAATTCAAACATGGAGACTGCGGTACCAAAGGCCAGAGGGCCATTTGGCCATCAGGTCACACGCGCCTTTAAGCCAAAGAAATATCCCAATGTTTGAATCCACTGGTGGTATTATTGTTATTGCTTTCAGGAATGAAGAGACTCGATGACGATTGTGCAAATATGCATAAAGAGTCTCGTATCGATAATCAGGCTGTCTGGTGGGAGTTTTCTGAATTTTCTCCCATACCATATCCCTAAAATACCTCCCGGAATACACTGTACTCTTCCTATCAAATGTCGATGTTGTCAGTGTTCTACATAAGTGATAAATTAAGCCCACTGATGTTAAAGTAAAAATAAGTTATTTTACACAAGCCTTCGATTTATTTTGTATTCAATTTTTACGATAAGTATAAATTTTTTTGTTACAAATTTGTAACTTTATTAAAACTTTCTTTGGATCTAGTTTAAAATTTTCATTGAATTTTGACTTTAAAATTTAAAAAAAAAAAAAAATGTCTTGAGAATTTTTAAATATCCAGTATGGGGAGAATTCTCAGTAAACTTTATAATTGTTTTTTCTTTTAAAATTAAATAAAACAAAAAATCTTTAAAATAAAACGTGATCGGAAAGTCGTTAAAACATTTTAAGCCTTTCACTTAAACTAAATTTTCTTAAACTAAGCGAATTGCCTTTATTTTGTTTATTAGATCAAAACCCAGAATATTCTCCCCGCTCATCTAAAGTCTTGAGACCCTACACTGACCTGAGCAGCTGTTCTTAAACTTTCTATGTCTTCAGCTGCAGCTGTTCCCGCTTCATTTATTATTAACTGACCATTTATTTTTAATATATGCGTCCCGCTTTATTTTGAATAGTAGATAATGCAGTATCTTCATTTTACATAAATTCACTAAATAGACAAACATGAACAAATTTGTTTGTAGCTTGTCTAACTGTTATAGATTTTGTCCGTTAAAAGCTACTTTATTCAATTTCTTCTATTAGCTCACCCTCTCCCTATATATATATCTTGTTCAAATTTTCAATCGTTCATAAAACACTTTTTATTCATCCACTCGAGTTCAAATACATTTTTCTGAACTTGTAGTGGATGACACTGATATTAATACAGTTTTTCCAAATAGCAATTCATTTATTAAATTTAATTAATTCATTTTTTTTTCTTATTTAAGTTGCATGTATCTACCAATAGATGGCGCCAGATAAACTTAAAAATGAATGAAAGTTTTTATAAAGGACTTTCAGCAATAGAGTGAAAAAAAAATAGGAATTGACTTAAAATTTTTTTTTTTATATTACTTGTTCTTAGATAAAGTTTCAACACTACGCCAAATTCTCTAGATTCATATTAGACCGGGAACAACGGTTTAAAGGGGATTCCTGACCAATAAAAACCCATGACTCTGCCGGGACTCGAACACGAAACCTGTGTCCAAGAGCGTCAGAGCGCTAGACAGTCGGCCATAGTACAGGAGAAATTCTCGAGTCCTGCCACTTGGAAGTCTGGAGTTACAAATGTTCAATTCATTCAATTAGCTCACACTCTCCCTATATATCTTGTTCAAATTTTCAATCGTACATAAAACGCTTTTTATTCATCCACTCGAGTTCAAATACATTTTTTTTTGAATTTGTAGTGGATGACACTGGATGTTAATACAGTTTTTTCAAATATTAATTCCTTCATTAAATTTAATTAATTAATTTTAGGTTTTTTTTTTAGATTTAAGTTGCATGTATCTACCAATAGAGGGAGCCAGATAAACTTTAAAAAAATGAATGAAAATTACTTACAAAGGACTTTCAGCAATAGAGTGAAAAAAAATAGGAATTAACTTTAATTTTTTTTATATATTACTTGTTTTTATTTATTTATCAGTTTTTATTAATTTATCAGAAAAATGAATTGATTTGTCATAAATTTTTCACTGTGTGGATACACTTGCATTCGCAGCTCTTGAACTATGAGCACTTTATATTACTGGCATATTTGTAATGACCTTCAATATTTTATTTTTGCCATTAATAATATACAAAAACACCATTAGACAATAAATTAATACGACTTTCAAAAATAATGATACGCAGTTTTGTTTTGATGTCACATATTAGAAACCAGATCTTGTATTAAGGAGATGTTGAGTTCCCTTATATCTCCTTTAAGAAATGCATGAGCAGTAGATGCAATGTTTCAATCACATTAACTTTAAATAGAAATACACAGTATATACAGGAATTTCCCCGTATGGATGGCCAGCATACTCACCGGATGCTCCAATAGAGCATGTTGGGATATGCTTGGCCGACGAATTGCAGCCCTTCAACCCCCTCCCACCTGTCAACCGGAACTGCGAAGGGCATTGTTGAGGAGTGGTGTAATATTCCCCAAGATCAGATTGATAATTTGATACTCAGCATGCCTAGGCGTTGTAAGGCCTGTATTGCATCGTCCGGGAGACATACTCCATATTAACCATCATACTAACCATGTTATACAGTTTTTTGTAAATAGGTTCTTTTTGAAATTTGCTCCAGGGAGTAAAAATCGCAATTTTTATTAATTATGTCAAATATATAGCATCTTTTTTGCTCTTTACCTTTTTGTTTAATAAATAGACTTTACAAATAAGTCAAATTTGTTTTGCTTCTATCTCTTTCTTTTGCATGAACTTCATTATCCTTAATTTATGGACATGAGTGTATATTAGCTTCCATTGCACAACCAGGATTCGAACCCGAAACCTGTTCCACCGTGCTTCAGAGCATTAGTCACTTGTATTGTATTGTGGAAATGCTCGAATACAACCACTTTGAAGTCTGGAGCTACCACTTAAGAGTCTGGAGCTACCACTTGGGAGTTTGGAGCTACTATTGATTTCAGAATTTGGTTGTGTTTGAAATGAAAACTAATTATATTTAACTCAATTATATTTGCTGTTCAATTTAGAAAAATGAAATAATTAATTGATAGTAAATTAAATTATAGATTCAGTTTTATTTCTCATCTAAAATAAGTACAGGTTTAATAGCAGTAGTCTTTTGAAATAATTAAATTACATGAAAATAAATCTGCTAAATAATAATTTTGAAACAATGAAATTGTATGAAAAGAACCTGCTAAATAATAATTTTGGAACAATGAAATTGTATGAAAAGAACCTCCTAAATAATAATTTTGGAACAATGAAATTGCATGAAAAGAACCTGCTAAATAATAATTTTGGAACAATGAAATTGTATGAAAAGAACCTGCTAAATAATAATTTTGGAACAATGAAATTGTAGGAAAAGAGCCTGCTAAATAATAATTTTGGAACAATGAAATTGTATGAAAAGAACCTGCTAAATGATAATTTTGGAACAATGAAATTGTATGAAAAGAACCTGCTAAATAATAATTTTGGAACAATGAAATTGTATGAATGAAAAGAACCTGCTAAATAATAATTTTGGAACAATGAAATTGTATGAAAAGAACCTGCTAAATAATAATTTTGGAACAATGAAATTGTATGAAAAGAACCTGCTAAATAATAATTTCGGAACTATGAAGCTCTATGAAAAAAAAACGTGCTAAATATCAATTTTAAAACAATTCATTCAAATGAATTAGAAAAATGAAATCACTAATTGGTATTAAATTTAATTAAAATTCATTTAAATTCTCATCTAAAAACCTACAAGTTTACAATCAATAGTCTTTTGAAATAATGAAATTGTATGAACCAAACTGCTAAATAATAATTTAAAAAAAAGTTTTTAAATTAATTTAGTATTACATTGCTTAAAAATAATATGAATATTTTATAATAGAAGTAAAGAAATAGTATTTTGAAAATCAATTCAGCTTTATAAAAAATTTAAAAAAATATTAATAATTAATTGCTGTAAATTTAATTATGGATTCAATTTAAATTATCATCTAAAATACCTACAAAGTTAAAATATCTTTTGAAACTATGAAGTTGTATGAAAAAAACCAATAAATTATAATTTTAAGACAAGGCTATAAAATTACTTTGTATTATTTGTTTAAAAATAATTTGACTATTTTTATCATAGAAATAAGCAAACTGAATTTTTTTTTCAAAATTATGTTTTTCGTAATGAAATAAATCATCTACTATATTTACATATCATTAATTTTGATAATGCGAAATTAATTAAAGAAAAAAATAATAATTAAAAAAGAAAGAATTAAAATTAATTATAAAAATAAATTTTTTTTCAATATAAAGTAAATACATTAAGAAGAATTTAATTGAAAATTAAATGTAGAAAGTTTAAAAATCACTAACAATGGTAATTGAAATAAATATGCTTCATAAATATTTTGAATAAATAAATTAAATTCTCCATTTCAATATTCAAATGAAATATTACCTTCTAATTAGTTTCCAATTTTTTTCAGAATTTATTTATCATTTAATGAGACTCTTCAAATGTATCTTTTTTTTAATAATTAATTATTTAATATTACTCACGACCAAAAGTATTAGATGTTTTATTACTTCACAAATAAAAATGTTATAGAGAACTTAATTACGAAGATTAATTCCAATTTGCTTTATAATAAATGAGGTTTACAAAAATTATGAAAAAAACTATACAAATGACGGAATATAAATCAATCGCTTTGAATTATGTCTCATTTCGTTTAAATATATATTCCCCTATGTAATTAATGTTTTATTAAAATTTTGTGTCTTATTATAAAAAGCAAGGAAACTTAATATTTATTTTAGAAAAATATTTTTTAACATCTAATTAGGAATTCCATTAAATTCTTAGCTAAATAAATAATACAAATAATTAAAATTAAAATAACCATTTGATAATTAAAAGGAAAATAAATAAATTGAAATTGATTTCAACTACTGTTTATTAAATTTATTTCTAAATGTACATTAAAATATATCATGTCATTAATTTTAAATTGTTTACAATACTAGATAATGAATCAATTTAATATTTAATTTATTTATTTAAATAAGTTTATAATTACAGAAATCAAAATGAATTTTATGCAAATCAAAAATAGTTTAAAATATTATTGTTTATAGCAAATACGAAATTTATGTTCCTGAAAAATTTTTTATATTGTTTCATATAATAAAGAAAACAAAATTAATTAGTAACTTTTTTTTTTTTTGTTTAATCATATTAATTTTTAATTGATTGTTATATAATAACATTTTATTGATATATGTTTTGTTATTATTTATTTTCATATCAATATTGTGTAAAAGAAGTATTTAAAAATATTTTTGATTTACAATGTTTTCTAAAATATGCACAGTTAACAGGCACATTGCACCTAATTTTTTTAATTAAATACGTACTAAATAACCATGTTAAAACAATCAGTTGAAATTATTTAGTATTTCATTGCTTAATTAGAATTTCACAGAAATAGAAAAATATTTTTAAAAAAAACATTTCAAAATCATGTTTTTCTTAATAAAATGAATCAACTACTACACTTGCATTTAATTAATTTTTACATTATATAAAAGAAAGTTTCTTTCTCAATATAAAATAATTACATTAAGAAGAATTTAATTGAAACTTAAATCTAAAAAGTTTAAAAATCAATAACAGTAGTAATTTAAATAAATATGCTTCATAAACATTTTTAATAAATAAATTAATATCTCCATTTCAACATTTAAACGAATTATTACCTTTTAATTAGTTTTCCAAATTTTTCGGAATTTATTTATAATTTAATGAGATTCTTCAAATATATCTTCTTTAATCATTAATTCTTGTTTTATAGCAAATAAGAAACATACATAGGATTGTTACATAGAATTTCAGATACAAAAATGAAAATTAATCAAAAATTTATTTTTCATTTAATCATCTTTATTTTTAATTGATTTTTATTATAATTAATTTTAATTTTGTAGAGGTTTTAATTAGTTAGAGATTTATATCAACATTGCATCAGCCAAAATTATTTAAAAATTATATAAATGTGTTTAATTTTTCTAAAATATGCACTGTTAACAGGCACATTGCATTTAATTATATTTAAAAATGAAGTTATTAATTGGTAGTAAATTTAATTATAGATTCAAAGTACATGTTTAATATCAGTAGTTTTTTTAAACAATGAAATTACATGAAAAAAACCTGCTAAATAATAATTTCGGAACAATGAAATTATATGAAAAGAACCTGAGAAATAATAATGTTAAAACAATACATTCAAATTACTTAGATTCCATTGTTTAAAGATAATTTGACAGTTTTTATGACAGAAATAAACTAATCGTATTTAATTTTTTTTTTTTAAATCATGTTTTTCATAATAAAATAAATCAAATACTGTACTTGCATTTAATTAATTTTACATTATATAAAAGAACGTTTTTTTTTCTCAATATAAAATAAATACATTAAGAAGAATTTAATTGCAAATTAAATCTAGAAAGGTTAAAAATCAATAACAGTAGTAATTCAAATAAATACGCTTCATAAACATGTTTTAATAAATAAATTAATATCTCCATTTCAATATTCAAACGAAATATTATATTTTTACTAGTTTCCAATTTTTTCGAAATTTATTTATAATTTAATGAGACTCTTCAAATTTGTCTTTTTTTTTTTTAATCATTAATTATTTAATATTATTCATAACCAAAAGTATTAGAGTTTTTATTATTTCACAAATAAAAATGTTATAGAGGAAATTTATTACAATAATTAATTGCAATTTGTTTGTTCAAAATCATACTAAATGAGGTTTACAAAATTTATGAAAAAGACAATACAAATGGCGAAATATAAATCAATCTCTTTGAATTATTTCTGTTTTGGTTTAAATATATATTCCCCTAAGTAATTAAGGTTTTAATAAAATTTCGTGCCTTATTATAAAAAGTATGGAAATTTAATATTTATTTCAAAATGATTTTTTTTCCTTAACTGCTAATTAGGAATTCAATTAAATTCTTAATTAAATAAATATTTGAAATGAAATAAAAATAAATTAACCATTTGATAACTAAAAGGAAAATATTTAAATTGAAATTGATTTCAACTTCTGTTTATTAATTTTATTTCTCAATCTACATTAAATTATATCATGTCATTAATTTTAAATTGTTTAAAATACCAGAAAATGAATAAATTTGATATTTAATTTACTTATTTAAATAAGTTTGTAATTTCAGAAATCAAATTCAAATCTAAGCAGATCAAATAAAGTTCAGATAATTATGAATGATTTGAATTTATTATTGCATACGATGAAATGAAGGGAAAATAAAAATTGTTATAGTGTTTTATATAATGAATAAATGAAATTTAATCAATAATTTATTTTTTATTTAATTATATTTACTTTTAATTGATTGCTTTTTTATAAATTATTTTATTCATATATGTGTTGTTATTATTTACTTTTATATCAATATTGTGTAAACGAAGTATTTAAAAATAATTTAATTTTCAATATCTTTTTAGAATATGCACAATTAACAAGCACATTGCGCCTAATATTTCTAATAGAAAAGTGATAAATAACTATGTTAAAAGAATCATTTGAAATTATTTAGTATTCCATTGCTTAATAATAATTACATAATTTTTTTCATAGAATTAAAAAAAAAAATATTTAAAAAAATTCTTTCAAAATCATGTTTTTCTCAAAAAATAAATCATCTAATATACTTGCATTTAATTAATTTTACATTATATAAAATTTTTTTCTCAATAAAAAATAAATACAATAAAAAAGAATTTAATTGAAAATTAAATCTAGAAAGTTTAAAAATCAATAACAGAAGTAATTAAAATAAATACGCATTATAAATATTAACAAATAAATTAATTTCTTCTTTTCAATATTCAAAAGACATATTACGTTTTAATTAGTTTCTAATTATTTTTGGAATTTATTTATAATTTAATGAGCCTCTTCAAATACATCTTTTTTTAATCATTAATTATTTAATATTACTCATAACTAAAAGTATTAGAGATTTTACTACTCCAGAAATAACAATTTTATAGAGCAATTTATTACAATAATTAATTGCAATTTGTTTGTTCAAAATCATAATAAATGAGGCTTACAAAATTTATGAAAAAGACAATACAAATGACGGAATATAAATCAGTCGCTTTGAATTATTTCTGTTTTGGTTTAAATATATATTCCCTAAGTAATAAATGTTTTATTAAAATTCCGTGCCTTATTATAAAAAGTATGGAAATTAAATATTTATTTTAAAATGATCTTTTTCCTTAACTGCTAATTAGGAATTCAATTAAATTCTTAGCGAAATAAATATTAGAAATGAAAAAAAATAAAAATAAAATAACCATTTGATAATTAAAAGGAAAATATTTAAATTGAATTTGATTTCAACTATTGTTTATTAAATGTAAATTAAAATATACCATGTCATTAATTTTAAATTATTTAAAAAACCAGATAATGAACCAATTGAATAATTTATTGACTTATTTAAATACGTTTATAATTTCAGATGTCAAAATCAAAATTATGCAAATAAAAAATATTTTAAACAATTATTGCTTGTAACAAATGCGAAATTTATGGTAATTAAAAATTTTTACAGAAGATTTCATATCAAAAATGATAATTAAACAAGTTTTTATTTAATAATATTTATTTTTAATTGATTATTTTATTATAATTAATTTTAATTATTAATGTACTGTTATTCTATTTAATTATTTATATCAATATTGCGAAAAAAAAGGATTTAAATAAAAATATGAATTTTAAATGTTTCCTAAAATATGCACTGTTAACAAGCACATTGCACCTAATTATTCCTAGTAAAAATATTGCTTTAAATAAATTTTGAAGTTAATTTAGAAAATTAAGTTTTAAATAGTTATAAAATTCGATTGATAATTTTAATCCGATTTGTTATTAAAAAAAACAATTCATCATAAATTAATGCTACTTTCAAAAATAATGATACACAGCTTTGTGTGATGGCACAAATTAGAAATTAGATCTTGTGTTGTTGTTGCTTATCCCCTTGATTTAGAATCCTAAACCAAGTCCAGTAGATCATGCTGCATCAATAGATCGTAAGCTGTCCTGCCCTCATTCAACAGTTGCCTCACAGAGGCACCAATACGATCGATGAGATGAGAGGGAAACGCGATGGCCGAACAATGACAAAGGGTATATGTCTTCTATTGAAGGTCAAACTCTTTGTGTGGCCAGTCCTTAGTCTAGCTAAAGCCGTTTGTGCATGTCTAGGGCAGGAGCACTGCAAGGACATACCAGGATATTTAGATCTTGTATTCAGGAGATGTCGATCTCCTTAGATCTTCTTTAAATAAACGCATGAGCAGTAGATGCAATGTACCAATCGCATCCTTTTAAGGAGAAGAGTCCCAGCAGTACCATGGATATTTATGGTGGTTCGGAATCCACTTTTAAGCCGTAGGTCCCGGTCTCATATGACTTTAAAAGCGTCACTGAGCTATAAACATTTCCAAAACGTTGGATAAATATGGATTTTTATAACATGAACAAATATTGCACAAATGTAGATAAAATAGATGTCCTCACGGAGACATTCTTCAAGAAATTAATAAAATTTTTCCCATAACTTTTGGTTGATTTACTCGTGCCCAGTTGTAAATTCAGCAATTTGTATGCAGGAGAACTTAGGTTAAAATCTGCAGGTGGCGTCTATTGCTATCACAGCTATCACAAATAAGAAGACTCGATAGGCTTGTGACGATGTATATCAGCGTTTTATATCGATGTACATACATCGTTACATATATATATCGTCTTCTTACAGTGTGACTAACAAATGTGATTTTTAGAGTTTTCCGTCATACTATACTCAAATGTGAGGCATATACCTCTAAAAGTCTTTAGTAAGACAATAACTTATTATCTCCCAGCGTCCATTGGCTGATCTTCCATAAATAACTGGGAAAAGAAGCCGACAAATGCTCACCAAATAATATTAACGTAATGAAAAAATGCACACAATATGTTTATAAAATGTAATTATTTATTATCATTTATAAAATACTACGTATGAATAAATATAATTTTTTATAACTTAATAAAATTATATCTTTTATTTTCGTATGAAAGCAAGTAATCTATGTAAAGGCATTGCCCTTTCATAAATGCCGCAAACTATCGATTAATTTCTTAATCATCCTTAAGAAAAAGCAATTAGTGCTTTCTGTAATGAATTTTCTATTAAAAGAATTTTTCCAACGCACCTTGACAGTTTCCATAAACCAATTTCTGACACCATGTTAAAAGTGTCGATTTATCGTTTGAGATCTTTTAATTAAGCGAGATAAAATTAACTATTTTTTATATATATAAAATCCTTTAATAAGCGTGTGGTTGTTGAAAAATGATCAAACTGATATGGTTGTCAACCTGGATTTTCTAAAACTTCAAGTTAGGTAAAATTAATCTATTTTGAAAACAAAATTTACGTTACACACAGTTGTTTTTCATTATGGGAAAACATATTTGCAATGAATAAATTATCTGCCTAGCTGCTAGCTTACTTTTAATAAAGGTTATCTAAAGTATTAGAATATATAGGTGATTCCTGTTAAGTTCTTCATCGGCACAACAACCCCATGGTGGGCCAAGGCCTTCTGCCTATTGACAAATTTCTAGACAGGAGATGTTTTTTTTTTTTTTATGGGGCAGGGTTGCCAGCCAGCCTTATGTCCAATACTGTACAGTCATATTGGACTGGTACCTACGGTTCAAAGTGGTTTCAAAACTACTACAAGCCGAGCTCGAACTCAAAACCTGTGGCACCGCCCTAGCCCAGCCCTACGCCCAACAGTCATTTTAGACCGGGACCTCGTTTTAAAGTGAATTCTGAATCACTACAGACAACCATGCCACCGATCGCCAGAGCACTAGTTACACAACCATCAAATTTATGATGAGTGTAATATTCATCCCTTTGGGAAAAGAGTAGAATTGGTGGTGACTGTTATAAATCGTTTTGCAATGATGAATCTGATTGAAATTTCACTGGTTTTCAAAACCTTTATCAGCTAAAACAAGATATTTGCCTTTTGAATATACATTCAAAAGACATTTCTTTAAAGCCTTCCAAGACAAAAAGATGAGCACAAAGTGGTGTGACTGTTATAAACATGTCAATATTTTAACATTGTAACATTTTTCCCATGGGAAGAGTTGTGGCAATTCCCAAAAGACAGGAATGTATATTCTTTGAGAATTACATAGTAACAGCCCATCACTCAAATTTGACAGCAGATAAGCAGTAATGTGGGCAGTTATATTACATTCAATTAGTGTTTTGTACTAATGAGAACAACCTGTCTCTCAAATCTGATAGCAGATATTTAGTGTCATGGATAATGAGACCTCATGAAATTAGCGATTGTCTGTACGATCTCCACAGGAAGAAACAATTACAGATGGGATATGGACTATATGTGTTGCTGCATCCTGATTGGTGATAGACCATGAGCTATAAAATGGCTACACCATGTGTTGCTTCCTCCTGATTGGTGATAGACCATGAGCTAATAAAATGTCTACACAATATGTTGCTGCATCTGATTGGTGATAGACCATGGGCTAATAAAATGGCTACACCAATGATAGGTGAGGGAAGACCGTTTTGATGGATTTTCTTAAAGGGAGGTTTTGGAGTTCTGCGACGAGGCAACAAAGAGTTTTTTTTTTCTTTTTCTCTGAAGTGACAGTACAGGCCGGAGTTTCCGCCTGTTTCCAAAGTCAGCTCCTTGTGGTCTCGTATATCAAGCTTTGTAATAATTAATGTCTGTGGTAGACCTTTTGATATTCAACGCCAAGTGATAATTAAGATCTGCCACAAAACACGTGTTTTGAGATTTATCTTAGACTCGAGAACTATCAAATTTTCCGTTCTTGGAGAGAAACGCACTTGTGAATAAAGCTTTAATTATTTTTTGTAAATAATAATTTGTATTAACTCAGAGTTTTGTATATATATATATATATATATTTATATATATATATATATATATATATATATATATATACCACCTGTCAAAAGCCATAATAACCACCTTTGGCAGAGCGGACCGTTGCGCGACGTGCAGGGAAGAGAGTCAATTAGGTTTCTGAAGATTTTCTGCCCAATAATCATGCCCTTTTGACTCCGAATAAATTGCTACGTTTCTGCATTAGGCCAACGACTGAAATGCTTTCCGATGCCCTAGGACATCCTTTATATACAATCCACTGCAATGTGCTGCCACCTTCCTTTTGTGATTGGTTATTTCACGCTGACGTCGAAAGTAGGTTGTGGTCACATTAATGTGACTGGACTGTATATTTATATACATAAATATATATATATATAATGCTTGTAAGCAAAAATTAAAGTGTTCCCATGATCCTGAAAGTGACTCTTTTCTTGAAACTGTTATAGGTCTATTATAGGCAGAGACGTTATAAGATATTCCATTAGGGAAAATTTATATCGTCCAATTAATTGAAATAAAGTTAACAATTTTATTTCTTATGAGATGCCTACCAAGTGGGATAAAAACAACTTCAATAATTTACTTCGACAGAAGTAATTATAGTTATACATACATAATTTTTAGCTTTTCGTTTACAAATACCAGGCACTTTGGCTAGAGTCGTTACACTTTAGACTGAAAAATTGTAGCAGATTTTTGCGTCACACAAGGTGTTACAAACACACTTGACACCACATTTTTGAAAGAATATCTCCAGAGAAGATGCCAAGAGGATTGAATTTTTTTTTTTTTTTCGTTTACGATTTCTAATTCAATGAAAGAATCTCCATGTTACGGATTTGTTATACCTATCCCTGGTATTGACAGGGTGTTTCGTGTATGCATGGATTTCAAACTCGACCCCCTCCTAATTTGGAAGCACACTTATACAACAAGCCTATTTCAGCCGTTGTGTTGTTGTTTCTTATCCCACTTGGTAGACAACATCTAGACGAAATCCATAAACCCGTGTGTTATGGAAGGAGGGAAAGGAGGGAACACCTTCTGTTGCGTTCCCTCCCTTCCCCGAGGGAGCACCTACAGGTACAAATCTGACTAGACACCGTGTCACTGAAGAAGGAGGCCAGTACCTTGAGGGAGAACTTTTAAGATCATTTAACAAAGATTATTCAATTCCTTCTATTAGCTCACACTCTCCCTATATATATCTTGTTCAAATTTTCAATCGTTCATAAAATACTTTTTATTCATCCACTCACGTTCAAATACATTCTTTTTTTGAACTTCGGAACTTTTTGGGTTCGGAATCCACTTTAAACCGTAGGTCCCGGTCCTAATAGGATCGTTGCGGGGGCATTGTTACTGCGCGTCCGTGCCTTATCTTCAAGTTACAGTCGCCCCCTGGATAATGCAAAGTGAGTAACGTCTGTGCAGCACTTGCCTTAAGGCATCTAAGACCAAGCTGTCTAAGTGTTTGCCAGCTGCATTAGAACAAAAAAAAAATCTAATAATTAGATCTTAAAACACATCACTTTAAAACTAAATATAATTACCCTGGTTTAAGCGTTAACCATATTACTAATTTTAATATTTATTTAGTATCTTCTAATTAAACGTTTTATTATTTCAAACAAGCAAAAATTTGTGAAGATGCATTATGATAATTGGTAACCAAATTAGTTAGCAAACAAATTTGAAATTTAGTAACCAAATCCTTAATGATACAAAGAGGTAATTAGTGATTTTTTAACTATTAACTTATTTTAAAGAATACTTGTATTCATAAGAAACTAAATTTACTCAAGTATTTTAGAAACTAAAGGCCAAAGTATAAAAATCTAGGATTATAATCACTTTATATTATCCTAGTTAATTAAAAAATTAATATCCTTTTATACTTGAAAAATTAAAAAAATTATTTTTTTAAAAATATTTCACTCACAATATGAGTACTTTGTTTATTAAGTGAAATTTAATATACTTTATTATTAATTTAAATAAAAAAAAATGTTAGAAACTATAACAAATAATTTTGTTTTCCAAAATATATACGATATTAAACTCATCAATCTTAAATTAATCATACCATACTGAATTATTTATTATATCAAAAGCTTTATTTTTTTAAATAAATATAATTTATGTTTTATTTTTGACAGTTTAAATTTTATTTATTTAATTATTACTTTATTATAAAAGGAAATTTATTTATTAAGCAAGTTACTTAATATGTGATTGACATGATTAAAAAAGAAATTCATACTTATCTATTAGCCTATTCCTATTTTCAATATTATGAATACACTATAGTTTTAAATCTTCTTTTTAGTTTTTTAAAAGTGCTATATGAACAATACCAATCATTATATGCTAAAAAAATTATTATTGTAAATAATTAAGCCTGACTCTTTGCTCAGTGGTAACCACTGGTGAACATGATAGGACTGAGATTCAATCCGCTGGTAGCATTGTTGTTGTTGATACTGTTTGAAAAATGAGAAGACTAGAAGGCGTTTGCGATTTCAGAATCTTGCCCCGTTATTTGGAATACTTGGTGAAGTTTTCCGGGTTTTCTCCCATAGGATAAGCAAAAGTGTAGTTAGTTGTAGGGGTAGTTTCCCTAAAGTCCTCTCTGAAAATACTGACCTCCCTCTTCAGCTTCATGGATTCAAGTCAGACTTCTACCTACGGGTACTCCATCACAATAGAAGCTGCGCCCCGTTTCCCTCCTTTCATGAGACCATGGTCTTGCTTTGCTCAATGACACTTAAAACGGAGGATAGTGGTTTCCGGGAGGATTTTGGAGAATCAGCCCCTTATTTGCGTATCGTATGGGAGGAAACCCGGAAAACACCCACCAATTTGTCCCACTAAGGAGGCTTAAAAAGGATTCGGAACCACTAAAATGGACATCTATGGCACACCCGAGTTCGAATCCGAAACCTGTGGTACTGAGCGTCAGAGCGCTATCCACTTGACCAGCAGTCTCCTGATCTAATAGGACTATAGAGCTGACAACGCTCCCGTTAAAAATAAAACAGCCCCTGCCTCGAAATCCATCAGAAGGCAGATACCCTTGGCCCACCATGGGGAAGAAGAAAATTAATATTTAAATTAAAACAAAAAAGACATTAAATATATTTTTAAAAATATTTTTGGTAATTAAAATTTCAAATATTGAGTTACATAGAACTCTTAATATCATAGAAATATTGATCATTTTATGTTGGATTGAGTTGGATAGCCTAAGATATTTTGAAGTGGTCAAATATGTCGGCATTCGATTAAATACAGAGCTTACAAGCTTCAGTTGATTGAGAATAGCAAATTACCTCATTTCTGTTTAGACAGAACAAATCATTATTTGACGAAGACCAAACTATCGCAATCATAGAGTGCTTCATTCTTTCAACCAGTTTACATAGATACTTTGATTAAACTAAAATTTCCTTTTATTTTTCCATAATCAGTTCTCCGACATACAATAAAGTGATTACAACTGTTGAATTGAGCTCTCTTAAAGTATCTATCCATTAATATGGTAGTATTGGTAATAATTGAAGGATAGAAATGAGAAATATTCAGTTTATAGCGAAATTCTCTTTTGCTCTACTGAATTATTAAACTTTTAAATGTTCTGCTTTTTGTAAACATTCCAGCAAGTGATAGAATATGTAAGTTTTGAAATAAAATGTAGTGATTATTGTAGCCATTAATTTTTTATTTAATAGAAATGTGAGATATATTTTTAGTTGTAATAAAATTTTTTATAAATAAACTAGCACAATACGCCCCGGTTTATGGACAAGACTTAATAAAAATTTATTCAATTCCAAAGTTATCTTTACGTATCATAAATTCACAATTTCCTCAGAAACTGTTAACTATAATTTTATGAATTTGTCTGGAATGATATATAATATTATGACACAACAAGTAATATATAAAAAAATTTAAGTCAATTCCTTTTTTTTTACTTTTTATTACAGAAAGTCCTTTATAAATAATTGTCATTCATTTTTTTAAGTTTATCTGCCGCTATCTATTGGTAGATATATGCAACTTAAATCTAAAAAAATTTTAAATTAATTGATTAAATTTAATTACTGAATTAATATTTAAAAACTGTATCAACATCCAGTGTCATCCACTACAAGTTGAAAAAATGTATTTGAACTTGAGTGTATGAATAAAAAGTATTTTATGAACGATTGGAAATTTGAACAAGATATATACAGGGGAGAGTAGCTAATAGTAGGAATTGAAGAATACCAAGGAAAACATTTAAGAGCCCTGTATATGATATATAATTGTAGTATGAAGCAATAATAATAATAATAAAATGTGAGAATGAGAGTTCTGAGAAAAAGGAATAACTCAAAAAAAAAAATTGAAAACATATGAATTGGTTATAGAATGTGATCTCCCTTGTACACACATACCACGACGTATTTTCATGCTGGCAATAATGATGTAAAGCCACAGTTTGGAGAATTAAGCTCCACTCTTCCAACAAAGTTGTCTTCAGGTATTTATTTACATCTCTGGGAGGAAGGATGTCTTCGTGCAATTGCTCTTCAAAGTAGTCCCATAAGTGCTTTATCGTGTTGAGATCAGGAGACTTTGCTCATCAGATCTCACCCCGATATCTCAGTGGTTACAGAATCCACTGTAGGGGTGTCCGTCCATCGATCATTATTCCCCCATCACACCTCCACTACTGAAACGATCCGTTCCATGCTAAAATTCGTGTTTCTAACTCTCATCAGATTTAAACACTTTTATAATCACATGTAAAACTAAATCTTGACTCATCAATAAAAAGAACGTTTGACAATGGTGTTCAATCAAGTTCGTTATTTGCACCAGTTAAAGCGACACACATCCCCTTGTCTTACTCGCATAATGTCTTTTTTTAATGCGCTTTTATAGTTTCACCTGTTTGTTTGTATGTAACTGACTAAGAATCAGAAGGGATTGCACTTCTGCTAAGAATACAAAATAAATAATAAATGTCTATTAAAAATCTCAGCAATGTGTCTGAATAAGACATAAACAATATTACTGTAAACACATTATTGTTGTACCAAACGATAAGCGCGCCTGACTATGTAAAGATTTAATTCTGTATCGAATATTAAAGCATTCATCTTTCATTTACCTCCCGGTCTAATATTATCGTAGATTGTTGCGGGGGCATTGTTAATTCGCGTCCGTGGCTTATCTTCAAGTTACACTCGCCCCTGGGTAATGCAAAGTGAGTAACGTCTGCGCAGCTCTTGTCTTAAGGCATCCAAGACCAAGCTGTCAAAGTGTAACAAACCAGCTGATTAAAGAAAAAAAAAATTTCATTAAGAAATTTGCATACATCTGAAACAGACCTTCATGACAACATAATAGATAAAAAAAAGAAAATTTTATTAGTTATTTAGCACATTGATCCAATTGTCTTCGTCATCAGTTTAAGAATCACATAATTTTTGATAATAGAACAAATTAAAATCAGTTGAACTTTGCAACCTATTGAAGAAATTTTCTTATTAGTCTCTGTCCTCTGTCTCTGTATGGTCTCTTAAAGTCTCTGTATGACTCACAAGTATGTGGATATCTTCCATTCATCTACACAATTTATTTTAACTATACATAAATGTAAGCTAACCCAAATGGCTGCATAAAGAAATGAGTTTACGACCAAAGAGAACATATTTTAGAAGCTCATGTGGTAATAAATGTTAATTTCAGTTTCGTTTTTTATTAGTTTCACTGTATGTTTGTTTGTTTGTAACTGACTCTTTGGGCTCCATTTGCCCTACTTTAAGGGATACGATTTATATTTAAACGTTGTAGACTTATCAAGGACATGACGACAATAAAATATTTTGATCAGTTTATTATCTCATCATGATTAGGTTGTCAGGATGAGTGATTTTATTTTTAACTTACGAAGTTTAGCAATTTAACCCATGTAGGAATTAAATACCTAAGACATTGAAACGGTCATAAATGCGTGGGACAGTGGCAAACGGATAGCGCGCCTGACTACGTATCAGGGATTCATGTTCGAATTCTGGCTGGCTCGACATATTCGCATTTAGCCTTTTTACTCACAATTTAATTATTGTAAGAACCAGTCCTCCTACAGGGACCTCATTTAAATATTATAGTTTAAAAAACACGCTTTTTAGAGTTAATCAAACTAAAAAGTAAAAAATAAATTATAGTTTAAAAACTATAATTTATATATTATTAAAACTACAACTATAAAACTATATTTGAAATATTCAGATATCTGGTTGTTTCAGTGATTAGCTGTCTTGCTTTTATGCGGTCTATGATTCGTCACTTCACAGATTCTTCCAAATGATAACAAACCGATTTGATTCCTTACACTGAAATCAAACGCTATGTTGCAGAAATTCCCTCAGATATTCACTTTGAACAGCATTCTGTGTTTCCTAATCTTAAGCTTTTATATAAGAATGATATATTTCATTCAGATTTTGGTATGCATTTATTAATAAAATTTCTTTTTTTCAATTTAATGCAAGTTTTAGATTATATTTAACTCATTTTTCTGTTTTATGCTATTTAGAAAATTAATGTAGGTTGTTACCTCTTGAAACCCATGTCCCCCTGCTTAGAGGAGGTCAACGCCCTATGCCCAGAAAAAAACACCCTGTCTGTGGGGGTGTCTGGCAGGGGAGAGAAAGAATGTAAAAGTCAGATGAACTCTGCAACCAAAGATAAAAAGGTTGTGTGGCTAGTGACATCTTCTTTATAGAGTTTTGATGGCTGCATAAACTCTTCTTAAAAAGTGAGTTAAACAAACTATTAGAAACATCAGAATGGTTGTGTGACATAAGCTTCTGCTATATCTTCTAAGAGCTTATAGAGGTTTGGCTTGCAAAGTATCACACTAAAAAGTGAGTAATGAACAACTACGACCAAAGAGAATGGTCGTGTGGAGGTGCATCTTCGAGCATCTCCTTTATGGCTGCATAAGTAAAAGAGTTCAATAAGTGTAACCAACGAGAAAGGTTGCGTGTGGCTATTCCATCTTCGAGGCTTGAGATAATTCCTCTTGTACCACAAAGTAACACTCTTCTTAAAAGGAGATAAACAAATCTTTATACAGTCCACGTTTTTTACTATGACTATTTATCTTTTATGTGACTGAGATATTCCTCTTGTAACTTACGTATCACCCATTTTTTAAAAAAGTAAGTTAAATCTCTTTTAATACGATTTATTTTATACTAAGCATTGTTATCGAAACTATTCTAAGACATCTACCTTATATACAAATTTGAATTGACTTTGAATTACCATCAAAGTATCACACTCTTATACAACATGCCTGAAATATCATATGTTCCGTTTACAAATTAATATTAAAAGCTGAGTTGGGTGTATATTTTGAATATTTTGAACAATGCAAATGGATTTATTTGAAAATAAGAAAATGCAAAAAAGGAAATATTTACTAAACATTTGAAGTTTAGTCATCTATTCATCAAACTCATTAGGTTTGAATTTCAGACACATTTAACGGTCATAAATGAAGTAGAGTCTAGCGATGACTACTCCGCCCATCAAACGATCGATGTTTTAAATCCCGAAAGGTAGATAGATGTACCCGTACCAAATTGTTAAATCTTTTCTATATTGCATGCCTTATAAATGTGGCCCTCATTGCATTGATAGAAGTAAAATAATCTAAGTGGATTAATCTAGTGCCTATTAGAAATACAATTACGAATTTAATTGTCTGCTTATGTTATTGATTATAATGTATGTTTCTATATATTATATTATTTATCGATAGATGAATCATTTTTATTTATACTATATGCTTTTCAATGATTTTCTAAGCAGAAATTTTAACGAAAATACACATTATTTTTATTCAGTGCCTCAACTTAAATAAATATGGCACATATAGTTTTTTGTACTATTTTATTGAAAATTCACACTCTTGTTGTTGAATAAAGGCAAATCGGTGAAATATATTTTTTGATTATCATTGCCATATGAGGTTTAAAACAGTTTCAAAGTTTATGTTTTCGTATTTATTCAAAAACTAATTTTATATTTTTGTTTATTCAATCACGGGTTTTACATTGGCAGTTCGTTCATTAAATATCAATATTATTGGATCAGTGGTTAAACTGGTATGGTAGGAAACAAAAAACTATTTGGCATGCTAGTGGTGTGAGCTACAGGCCTTGTTTAAAAATATGAGTAGAATTTCAGTCGATGAATGTTTTGAAGGAAAAATTGGAATATTCTTCAAGTTCTTTGAAACTATTTTTGAAACGAGTCTTATGATTATTATTTTAATTGAAGTTTGAGATAATTCCTCTTGTACCACAAAGTATCACACTCTTCTTAAAAAGTAAGTAATAAACAAATCTATTAGAAACATCATATGTACTCGAATTCAGACATAAGCTTCTGCTATATAAAACTATTCTAAGACATCTCCTTTATAGAGGTTTGAGATAATTCCTCTTGTACCACAAAGTATCACACTCTTCTTAAAAAGTAAGTAATAAACAAATCTATTAGAAACATCATATGTACTGAATTCAGACATAAGCTTCTGCTATATAAAACTATTCTAAGACATCTCCTTTATAGAGGTTTGAGATAATTCCTCTTGTACCACTAAGACATCTCCTTTATAGAAAGTATCACACTCTTCTTAAAAGTAAGTAATAAACAAATCTATTAGAAACATCATATGTACTGAATTCAGACATAAGCTTCTGCTATATAAAACTATTCTAAGACATCTCCTTTATAGAGGTTTGAGATAATTCCTCTTGTACCACAAAGTATCACACTCTTCTTAAAAAGTAAGTAATAAACAAATCTATTAGAAACATCATATGTACTCGAATTCAGACATAAGCTTCTGCTATATAAAACTATTCTAAGACATCTCCTTTATAGAGGTTTGAGATAATTCCTCTTGTACCACAAAGTATCACACTCTTCTTAAAAAGTAAGTAATAAGCAAATCTATTAGAAACATCATATGTACTCGAATTCAGACATAAGCTTCTGCTATATAAAACTATTCTAAGACATCTCCTTTTTATAGAGGTTTGAGATAATTCCTCTTGTACCACAAAGTATCACACTCTTCTTAAAAAGTAAGTAATAAGCAAATCTATTAGAAACATCATATGTACTCGAATTCAGACATAAGCTTTCTATATAAAACTATTCTAAGACATCTCCTTTATAGAGGTTTGAGATAATTCCTCTTGTACCACAAAGTATCACACTCTTCTTAAAAAGTAAGTAATAAGCAAATCTATTAGAAACATCATATGTACTCGAATTCAGACATAAGCTTCTGCTATATAAAACTATTCTAAGACATCTCCTTTATAGAGGTTTGAGATAATTCCTCTTGTACCACAAAGTATCACACTCTTCTTAAAAGTAAGTAATAAACAAATCTATTAGAAACATCATATGTACTGAATTCAGACATAAGCTTCTGCTATATAAAACTATTCTAAGACATCTCCTTTATAGAGGTTTGAGATAATTCCTCTTGTACCACAAAGTATCACACTCTTCTTAAAAGTAAGTAATAAGCAAATCTATTAGAAACATCATATGTACTGAATTCAGACATAAGCTTCTGCTATATAAAACTATTCTAAGACATCTCCTTTATAGAGGTTTGAGATAATTCCTCTTGTACCACAAAGTATCACACTCTTCTTAAAAAGTAAGTAATAAGCAAATCTATTAGAAACATCATATGTACTCGAATTCAGACATAAGCTTCTGCTATATAAAACTATTCTAAGACATCTCCTTTATAGAGGTTTGAGATAATTCCTCTTGTACCACAAAGTATCACACTCTTCTTAAAAAGTAAGTAATAAACAAATCTATTAGAAACATCATATGTACTGAATTCAGACATAAGCTTCTGCTATATAAAACTATTCTAAGACATCTCCTTTATAGAGGTTTGAGATAATTCCTCTTGTACCTAAGACATCTCCAAAGATATCACACTCTTCTTAAAAAGTAAGTAATAAACAAATCTATTAGAAACATCATATGTACTCGAATTCAGACATAAGCTTCTGCTATATAAAACTATTCTAAGACATCTCCTTTATAGAGGTTTGAGATAATTCCTCTTGTACCACAAAGTATCACACTCTTCTTAAAAAGTAAGTAATAAGCAAATCTATTAGAAACATCATATGTACTCGAATTCAGACATAAGCTTCTGCTATATAAAACTATTCTAAGACATCTCCTTTATAGAGGTTTGAGATAATTCCTCTTGTACCACAAAGTATCACACTCTTCTTAAAAAGTAAGTAATAAACAAATCTATTAGAAACATCATATGTACTGAATTCAGACATAAGCTTCTGCTATATAAAACTATTCTAAGACATCTCCTTTATAGAGGTTTGAGATAATTCCTCTTGTACCACAAAGTATCACACTCTTCTTAAAAAGTAAGTAATAAACAAATCTATTAGAAACATCATATGTACTCGAATTCAGACATAAGCTTCTGCTATATAAAACTATTCTAAGACATCTCCTTTATAGAGGTTTGAGATAATTCCTCTTGTACCACAAAGTATCACACTCTTCTTAAAAAGTAAGTAATAAGCAAATCTATTAGAAATATCATATGTACTGAATTCAGACATAAGCTTCTGCTATATAAAACTATTCTAAGACATCTCCTTTATAGAGGTTTGAGATAATTCCTCTTGTACCACAAAGTATCACACTCTTCTTAAAAGTAAGTAATAAGCAAATCTATTAGAAACATCATATGTACTGAATTCAGACATAAGCTTCTGCTATATAAAACTATTCTAAGACATCTCCTTTATAGAGGTTTGAGATAATTCCTCTTGTACCACAAAGTATCACACTCTTCTTAAAAAAGTAAGTAATAAGCAAATCTATTAGAAACATCATATGTACTGAATTCAGACATAAGCTTCTGCTATATAAAACTATTCTAAGACATCTCCTTTATAGAGGTTTGAGATAATTCCTCTTGTACCACAAAGTATCACACTCTTCTTAAAAAGTAAGTAATAAGCAAATCTATTAGAAACATCATATGTACTGAATTCAGACATAAGCTTCTGCTATATAAAACTATTCTAAGACATCTCCTTTATAGAGGTTTGAGATAATTCCTCTTGTACCACAAAGTATCACACTCTTCTTAAAAAGTAAGTAATAAGCAAATCTATTAGAAACATCATATGTACTGAATTCAGACATAAGCTTCTGCTATATAAAACTATTCTAAGACATCTCCTTTATAGAGGTTTGAGATAATTCCTCTTGTACCACAAAGTATCACACTCTTCTTAAAAAGTAAGTAATAAGCAAATCTATTAGAAACATCATATGTACTGAATTCAGACATAAGCTTCTGCTATATAAAACTATTCTAAGACATCTCCTTTATAGAGGTTTGAGATAATTCCTCTTGTACCACAAAGTATCACACTCTTCTTAAAAAGTAAGTAATAAACAAATCTATTAGAAACATCATATGTACTCGAATTCAGACATAAGCTTCTGCTATATAAAACTATTCTAAGACACAAATCTCCTTTATAGAGGTTCCATATCGGCTTCTTCAACAGTCACCATTCTCAAAAAGGTTGCTTGCCTTCCAGACTAAAATGTCTCGCCTGTATCACGGATGCGCCTTGACTTGTGAGAAAGAAAAGCTGATCGAGGATCCTGAAATAGGTCCAATGTCAGAAAACTTAATTAAAATTTGTAAGGATTTTCATCTCAAATACTCTCAGATTCGCAACAAATTCATTCAATCTCTTTTTGTATACTGGGGTACAAAAACTTGGGGGGAGTTCTTAGTGGGATACTGCTTCTTATATCCCTCCTGGGCTTGCAAGTTCGAGAAAAGGGCTAAAAACAGTTTTTGAATATAGAATACGACTTCTTTCCGGCTGTCAAAAAATACTGCGAATTGTTCAGATCACGGATCAGAAAAGTATCTGCAACGCCTTGCCTACACAATGAACTCGTTAGCTAATAGTTCGAAAAAAAACAATAACACTTTTCTGAGAATCTAAGCTGATTTCTTTAGATTTAATTTTCCAAATTTTCCCCTTTTCTAATTGTTACGTTGTGCATGACTTAGGTTAAATTCTAAGTAGCTAAATTTCTACCCTATAAATTCATTCATCCCACTACAAAAGTTAAAGGCAATGCAATAGATGGACTTTTAATTTTACAGATTAAAACTAATTTTTAATTTAATTCTAATTTAATTCCACAGACTAATAGTTAATAATAATTAATTCATATTTCATTTATACTTCATAATCCAAAAATTTTAAAGATTAATAGTTTCAATAACAAGGCACAAATTATTTTTTTTGTCTTAAATCTTAATATTTCAAATAGAATGAGTAACGAGATATATCTGAATATTTATTTACTAGAGCATGTTTTTCTTACTTTTGATCTTAAATAAATCTTAATTACTTTTGATCTTAAAACAACACGACCCACAAGTAAATGTAAATAAAGTAGCAATTATTTTGATTAAATTTATTAATAAAATAATAAAAGCTATGCAAGATAAATATGTAATTAATTAGGATTGATTTAAATATTTTCATTTTATATCACACTGAAAAGAACATTATTTTTAAAGAGACAGTGATAAACAATTATGAAAGTTGAGAACGCGATTTCCTACAATCACCATATTTGTTTTCAAATCTTTAATTAAATGTATTTTGATTTTTAATTTTATGTAGTTTTAAATTCATGAAATATATTAATTTTAAAGTTTTCATTAAATGATACTCATTTTTTATCACAAAAAACACTCTGTTTAGAATATATATTTCGGTTATTTATTTTTGAAAAAAAAAAAAAACTTAAATAAATAATTCATTTAATTTTACTATGCTTTTATTTTTACAATCATATCATTTTCAGAAATACATTATAGTTAGGTAGAAATAGCGGCCAATATGCATTTACGCCATTGAATCTTTTAAAATTGTATTCTTGTTTTTCTGTTCCTTTCATTATTCGGTAAATAAACGTTGCTTTATTTGATTTATTTAATCAATAACTGGTTTTTAATTGTTGTTTTTTACAAAAGTTTTTATTAAAAATAAAATAATCCTTTATTTAATATAAGTTG
Organism: Caerostris extrusa; assembly: GCA_021605095.1. Lineage (NCBI taxonomy): Eukaryota > Metazoa > Arthropoda > Arachnida > Araneae > Araneidae > Caerostris > Caerostris extrusa. The sequence continues at coordinate 68,520 of BPLR01012511.1, forward strand.
GTTTTTTACCGCATTTGGGATTAATTTAGTAATTAAAGAAAACAAAATGTTTATTTACAAAAAGTAATCACTTACAATGTTGTTTACGAAAGTTGTTGTTGAAAGTTGAAAGTTGTTTACAAACAATGTTGTTTATGAAAAGTAACCGCTACCCAAATTTTTAATTATGAGGAAAAATATTCACTTTTATTCGTAATTGGAAAAATAACATTTTGTTTTTTTTTTTTTACCTTGCCGAAAAAATATTTCTTTTAAAATGCAACACTTACTAAAAGCACTGTCAAAAATTCAGATTTTGCTGGATAGTGTAGAATTTTTTTCTCATGAGAAAAGTTTTGGTATTTCATTCCTAGGAGAAAGGAATGCGTATTATTTGAAAAATATATAATAAACCCATCACTTAAATTTGACAGCAGACGAGATTTATTGTCGGTAGTTATATTACATACAAATAGTGTTTTGTACTAATGAGAACATCCTGTCACTCAAATCTGATAGCAGATATTCGATATCACGTATAATGAGGAAATTAGTGAATGTCTGTGCAACCTACACAAGTCGAAAAAATTACAAATTGAATATCAACCAATTGATGTACCATGAGTTGTTCCATCGTAATGGGTTATAGAACACGAACTGAGAAATGTCTACTCCAATGAGAAGTGAGGGAAGCTGACACCCTCCTCTTGATGCTTTGTCTTAAAAAAATTTTGGTGAAGAAGGGAGAAAGTTCTGCGACGAATCTACCAGAAGTGTTGCTTTTTTCTTTTATTCTCTGGTCGAATTGAATAGGCCGGAGTTTAACGCCTATTCTGCTTTTTAAAATCGTATTTTTGCTTTTGTGTTCGTTTTCATTATTTAGTAAATAATTGTTATTTAATCAATAACTGGTTTTTAATTGTTGTTTTTTACAAAAGTATTTATTAAAAATAAAATAACCTTTATTTAATGAAAGTTGGTTTTTACCACATTTGGGATTAATTTTGTAATTAAAGAATGCAAAATGTTTAATTACAAAAAGTAACCACTTACTATAATGTTTACGAAAGTTGTCGTTGAAAGTTGAAAGTTGTTTACAAACAATGTTGTTTATGAAAAGTAACCGCTACTCAAAACTTTTAATTATAAGAAAACATATTCACTTTTATACGAAATTGAAAAAGTAACAACTTTTTTTTTTATATCCTGCTAAAAAAATTCCTTTTTAAAATAGAACAATTATTAGCAATGTAAAACAGTCCGATTTTTTTGCTGAAAGAGAAAAAAAAAGAAAAAAAAAAAAAAAAAAAGACAAACGTGGTTTTTTTTTGTTTGTCGCTCTACAGTTATGTTGTGGACAATTTGATCTAATTAAAAATGAACCTACAGTTTAATGTGGTATTAAAAGCAACACTACTACTACTACACAACACTGTGCCTAGAGCTGAGTTGCGCCTTTACAATTTGGATAAGATGTGGGTGAATTCTGATTAAGCTCTGTGACGCTCTACGGTCATAGACCGGAACCTACAGCTTAAAGTGGATTCCGAACTACTACAAACATCCATGGCACCACCGGGATTAAAACCCAATAAATGTGGTAACGCGTGAAAGAGCGAGTGCCCCCTCGGAAATCAGGCCCCCGATTTCGAACAACTAACAAACATCCATGCCAGTTCCAGGATTCAAACCTGAAGCCTGTGGTACTAAATGCCAGAACGATAGCCAATTGGCCATCACGCCGCCGGTGGTGCCATGGATACTCTTAGTGGTTCAGAATCCCATTTTAAATCGTAGGTCCTGATCTAATATGACTGTAAGAGTTATTAGACGCTGGGCTGGCAACCCTACCCCCATAAAAGTAGGCATACCCTATTTCGAAATCCGCCAGTGGCTGTTGAGCACCAATGAAGAAGTAGAAGGATAATTAAAATTAATTTATCCTTTAATATTGCTATTAAAATATAGTAGTAAAATTCAAAAAATGACAGCAGTAAAAAATTGAAGCTTTAATAAAAAAATACGATTCAGTTATCAGTAATTTATATATCATTTTCTCTTATAGTTAAGTTGTTTTAATATTGGCAATAACTTTTTAATATTTTTGATATGAACGTATATAGTTTAATTTATTTGGAAAAAAGCAACATCATATAAAATGATTTTTTTCATAAATCAATTCTTAAAAAAAAATTAAAAACGATTTTAACGTATGATCTATCAAAACTTTTAATATATGTCTTAAATATTATTTCTCCAATGCCATTTAAGATATTGCAAAAAGAAAAGCATTTGACAACATGTTTCTGCCTATTTATCTTCTTAAGATATTCTCAATTACCTAATTATATTTTTACTCTTAGATGTTTTTACTATGAAACAAACAAAATAAACTTCAAAATTTGATGAATCAGCTTCGTTTTTTTCTATTAAAAATAAAATTATATTAAAAAGAAATACATGAAAAAATAATTAAGAAATACTATATTAAAAATACATGTATATACATCAAATAATATATAAAAATAAATACATGATATATTTATTTTACACTCATGTCCATAAATTAAGGATAATTCAGAATCACACAGAAATTGAACTCTAAAAAAAAAATTTCACCTGTAGAATTATCACACACATCTTGAAGAAGAATATGCAAATTACAGGAAACCCCCAGATGGCGCGGATAATACGTCACAATGACGAGAGTGTAAGAGAGGGGTATATAGGAATGGTGGCAAAGAATAAAAAATTTTTCACAAGCGCTTTAAAAGCCTTTCAGTGCAATAACCGCATATTTATGGCACAAAGGAAGCATTTGATGATTTTTTACGTGGTAGAATTATCGGACGACTGGAATGTGGACGTACCCAGCTGGAAGTATTCGAGGAACTTGAATCGCCCAGAGTGTCATCTCCAGGCTTTGCAACGATTCCAAGATGATGGTAATGTGAGTAGATGTTACAGCACAGGTCGCCCCCGAGTTACAACGCCGAATGAGGACCGGCATTTAGCAGTTACTGCCAAAAGAAACAGACGGAGCACAGCATCAGACCTGTCTCGTCAGCTCTCTTTCAGCTACCGGTACACGACAGTTTCAAGGCAGCCGTGTACAGACGCTTAGGGCACATTGGTCTATATGCTCGCAGGCCTGTCAGATGTGTTCCACTTTACCGCAACTCACTGTCGCCTGCGATTAACCTGGAGTAGAGAGCATGCATTGTGGACACCGCAACAGTGGTCTTGTGTGATGTTTTCCGACGAGTCCAGGTTTCGCCGGACTTTCATTGCAGTCTGAGCTTGTTCAGAGTGTGTAACGATGACAGGCCACATCTATCGGGATGTCATTCTGTAACAACATGTACGTTTGTTTCGAGGCGCCATGGGTGCCGAATTTCTCTTATGGATGACAACACCCGTCCTCACCGTGCAAAATATTGTAGACGAATGCCTTCAATTGAGGATATCACCCGTATGGATTGGCCAGCATACTCACCGGACTTGAATCAATAGAGAATGTGTGGGATATGCTAGGCCGACGAATTGCAGCTCGTCAACCCCTCACACCTGTCAACCGGAACTCCGGAGGGCATTGCTTGATGAGTGGTGTAATATTCCTCAAGATCAGATTGATAATTTGATACTCAGCATGCCTAGGCGTTGTAAGGCCTGTATTGCATCGTCCGGGAGACATACTCCATATTAACCGTCATACTAACCATGTTATACTGTTTTTTGTAAATAGTTTTTTAAATTTGCTGCGGGAGTAAAAATCGCAATTTTTATTAATTATGTCAAACATATAGCATTTGTTTTGCTCTTTACCTTTTGTTTAATAAATAGACTTTACAAATAAGTCAAATTTGTTTTGCTTCTGTCTCTTTCTTTGCCTGAACTTCATTATCCTTAATTTATGGACATTAGTGTAGATGAATGTTATTAGAAATACATGAAAAGAAAAGTACTTGAAATTACATAAAAATAAAGAAAAATACATGAAAATAGATAATATATGAAAAATTAATTAATTAAAGAAAATATACATGAAAATAGATAATACATGAAAATAAATTAATGAAATAATATACATATATTATTACACATGAATTTTATTAGAAATACATGAACAAATATAAACTTTATTAAAAATAATTAAAAAGAAATACATGAAAAAAATATCTCTTATTATTTGTTGTTTCCTTTTATAATTGTTGACATGACAACCCATCATTATAAATCAAAAATAGGGAACATCTAATCATTATTAATTACCCTTCTGAATTTAAATAAATCAAACGGAATTAGAACTAAGTTAAAAATTGTTACCTACTACCCAGACAGTACAGACGACGCATCTGTTTTCCTTTAACTTACCACAAGTCACCTTCGCTCGTCTACTTTCAATTTCAAAGCACGAAAACGATGGCTCAGTAGATTTCTCACCACAACTGAAAGCGGCGGAAGAACTTGCAACAGCAAATGAACTCTGCTATGAGTAGACATCAACACGAGAGTAGGGGTTGAACACCAGTCACTGTGGAAACCTGTCAGCAAACTTACGATAAATGGAAGGAACTGCAGAATAATGAATTCCACTTCTAAGAGATTCCATTTGGCTAGTTCGTGCCAACTGTGTAGTTAGTGTCATTCGAAATGCTGCAGTTAAATTTTTATTTATTTATTTATTTATTTATTTATTTTGAATCCATTTGCATACATGTGAAATAAAAGAGCACCTCCCAAAATTTCCTGAAGAAATTGCCCGTGTTATTACTCATGCAAATCCCGTGCCAGGGGGACGTTCTATTAGGCTTGTCCCCTTTTTTGAAATTGGCAGCATGTGCGTTTCCGCCTCATTACGAAGTCATTTTGGCCAGTCCTGAATCGAAAAGCCGTCATTGTGCAATTGGGAGACGTAATGAGATCTCTGTGTTTCTTTCATTCGAAAAGCGGTTAGGAGTGATTTGAACGAATGACTTAGTGAAGGGAATGTTCTATTATGGAAGTGTAAATAAGGCGACTTCTCTTTTCTGGTAAATGGAATTTGCAAATCAACTCGTGGTGAGTTACGGCTTCATGAGATTTTGATTAAGGAAATGCTCCAGTGGGCTCGTTTGCACCTCTCGTAAAGTGACAAATCGGAACCCTATTGCTTGACAAGTATCATTTATCTCTCTTTGTGAATTGAAATAGAAGCCCTTTTGTTTTATATCTTCAGTGAACTTACGCTAATTTATTTTCTAATAATTGTCGATTCAATCCTTGTTTTTCAACTAATAAATCTAAATTTTAACACACTATTTCTAATAGGAAAAATATATTAACATATCGCTCATTTTCAACACATTTTTTTTATTTGTTTATTTCATAAATCAATATATTTATGCAAATAACAAATATCGGAAAACTAGTTTTTGAAGTGTTTCTATCATCCCCTGTAACGCAACAACTCTGTAGTGGGTCAAGACCTTTTGACTACTGGCGGATTTTAAAGACAGGATATCTTTTTAAAGAGTAGGGTTGTTAGTCCCACTCAAAATGCTGTACAATCTTATTAGACCAGGACCCAATGGTTTAAAGTGGATTCCGAATCCCTACATGTATCCATGGCACCGCCGGTAGCTTGATGGATAATTTTGTAGTGCTCTGGCCTTTGGTAGTACAGGTTTCCATGTTCGAGTCCTGGTGGTGGCAAGGATGTTTGTAAATGGTTCGAAATCAACTTTAAGCCATTGGTTCTGGTCTAATAATCCCCTAGAGAGTTTTGTAAAGGACTTATCAACCTACCCCACAAAAAAAATCTCCCTGATGTTTGCCAGTAGTTACACGGCCTTAAACTGTTACGCCAATGAAGAAGAAGGCTAATTAAAAGTTAATTTTAAACGGTTTTTCACTACTATTACTATTAAAATATAATTCCATGAAATTCATGACAGCAAAAAAGAAACAAAATGAGTTTTAATTGTGTCTGAAATTTAATTAATTTTTTCTTATAGTTAAGTTATTTTAATATTGATGCTATTTTCTTAAGATTTTTAATATGAACACATTTGGCGTAATTTATTTGTACAAAACCAATATCATATAAATATTTTTTTTTCATCAATAAATCCTTCTACAAATTAAAAACGATTTAATATATGATCAATCAAAACATTTATTAAATGTTCTTTCTTCAATACCATTTAACACATTGAAAAAAAGAAAAGCATTTGACAATTTATTTTTCCTTGTCTTAATTAGACATTACTGGTTATCTAATTATATTTTTATTTTTTAGATTTTTGCTATGAAAAAAAAACTTCAATATTTGATGAATTGTATCTGTTTTTTTTTTTATTAAAATAAAAATTATAATAAAACATTAAAAAAAATACATGAAAAATAATTAAGAAATATTGTTGTTGTGGTTTCTAATACATCTGGCAAAACAGAGACAATTAATCGTTATGCCATAAACAAGGCCTGCACAGCTGTTACACATTTATCACTACCCAGGAGGCACGTGTAGCTTGAAGATATGTGCGGATGAGAGTAACCTACGTACACAACTCTTTACGATCCTATTAGACCGGGACCTACGGTTTAAAGTAAAGATTCCGAACCACTACAAACATCCACAGTACAGCCGTTACTGGAATTGAAACCTGTAGTACTGAGCGCAAGAGTACTACATACATTAAGTTATTAAGAAATAATACAAATATTTTATATTTCTACATAAATATTTTTAATTATTTATGCATATATATATATATATATATATATTTTCTTTAATTAAGTAATATTATGTTAAAAAATACATGTATATAAGTGAAATAATATATAAAAACAAATACATGAAAACTAAAAGTGACATGCATGATATAAATATCATACGTAAATATTATTATAAATACATGGACCAGATACTATTATTCTTAGGAAATACTTGAAATTAACTATAAATAAAGAAATATACGAAAAAAATAACACTAACTATTTGTTTTTAAATTTTATAATAGTTCACTTGAAATATATTTAAATGCATCATAATAAATCAAAAGAGAGATATCTAATCATTATTAATAATAATTCTGAATTTATACAAACCAAACAATATTAGAACTAAGTTAAGATTCTTGGCAGACTAATTAATATAGATTCAAATAATTAATCACCTTGTTCCTTCAATTCGTTACCAACCACTCCAGACAATACGCACAACACATCTGTTTTCCCTTTAACTTACCACAGGTCACCTTCTCTCATCTACTTTGAATTTCAAAAAGCACGAAAACGATGGCTCGGTAGATCTCTCATCACAGCTGAACACGGCGGAAGAACTTGCAACAACAAATGAACTCTTGTTATGAGTAGACATCAACACGAGAGTTGGGTTGAACACCAGTCACTGTGGAAACCTGTCAGCAAACTTACGAAAAATGAAAGGAACTGCAGAATAATGAATTCCCTTCTGAGATATTTCCCTTGCCAACTGTGCAGTTAGTGTCATTCGAAATGCTACAGTTAAATTTTTCATTCTTTTTTGTTTTGAATCCATTTGCATGCATGTGAAAAGAAAAAAAGAGCACCTCCCAAAATTTCCCTGCAGAAATGGCCCGTGTTATTTATTACTCATGCAAACCCCGTGGCAGGGAGACGATCTATTAGGCTTGAGTCCCCGTTTTTAAATTGGCAGCATGTGCGTTTCCGCCTCATTACGAAGTCATTTTGGCCAGCCCTGAATCGAAAAGCCGTCATTGTGCAATTGGGAGACGTAATGAGATCGTTGTGTTTCTTCATTCGAAAAGCGATTAGAGAGTGATTTGGAACGAGTGACTTAGTGAAGGGGAATGTTCTGTGGGAAGCGTGAATAAGGCGACTTCTCTTTTCTGGTAAATGGAATTTGCAAAATCAACTCGTGGTGAATTACGGCCTCATTAGATTTTGATTAAGGAAATGCCCAGTGGGTTCGTTTGAACCTATTTCGTAAAGTAACAAATCGAAATCCTCTATTGCTTGACAAATATCGTTTATCTTTTGTGAATTAAAACAGATGTCTTTTTTGTTTTATGTCTTCAGTCAGACTTACACTATTTTATTTGCAAAAACTATTGACTCAATCATCGTTTTTTAACTAATAAATATAAATTTTAACGCAAAATATAAATTTTTAACGCACCACTAATTTCATTTCTAATTTAAAATATAGATTAACTTTGTGTGTCATTAACTCATTTGCTTTCTAGATCATCATTTCAGGCTCCACCGTTCAACAAACCCTTTATCACCCCATTTATATCTTCAATAGTTTTGTGGCATTGACAACTGTACCGAATTTAAACTTAAATTCTTTTAATTTTAATTTTTGTTTTATTTTTGTATTTTACATTTATTTATTTTTAATTTTTTAGGAGTATCATTTCTTTAATTTTTGGAACTTTATCTTGCATTTTTTACTAACCTTAAGCAGCTAATTAAAAATTGAAAATTTATATATGAATTAAGATGAGGAGGTTAAGGGCTATATCCCAATTTATACTCTGTAATCGGTACGCCAGTTGCCAGTTCACAGTAGATTAACATATCTTTCATTGTCAATAAACGTACGTCATAAATAATAATATTGTACGTAATAAAAAGAACCTTCATGTTTTGTGGTTTCTTCTGCCTATTGTAACGTCGCGGCCTATACTAGACTTATAACGGTCACTTTCAGGCCGTTATAACAATGAAAATCAATATATGGGAACAATTTAATTTTCAATGGAAATCATTATATGCATATATGCAGAACTCTATATACAAAAAATTAAAATTAAAGGTTATTTGATTAAAAGTGCAGTTTACTTACAAGGTGTTAGATTTTCAGAGTTCTCGAGTCTACGACGAATCTATAGCACCAGGTCTGCAGCAGATCTTAATTACCCCACAACATCTTAATCACTAATGAAATCGAAAAGGTGTTCACTTTGAAAACTGGTGAGAAATCCGAACTACTCAGTCCCTTCAAAGGAACAAACATCACTTGCGGTCGACTGGTATTAAGAATCTCTCACTTCTTCACCCAAAAGAATCCGTCAAGAGGAAGGCGGTCAGCGTCCTTCACTTCTCATTGGGCAGAAATTTATTAGATCGTGGTTATCACAAATCACGATGCAACAATCCATGGTGTAGTCCATATTCCATCTGTATTTGTATCGACCTGTGAATGTCACACAGACATTCGCTAATTACAATAATTATAGAAATTAAAGAAATACATGGTATATATTTTTATACATGAATATTGTTGGAATTACATGAAACAATATAAAATTAATAGAATCATTAATAGAAATACCTGAACAAATATACTATTATTAACAATTATTAAAGAAATACGTGAAATTAACTATAATTAAAGAAATTCATGGAAAAATAAAACAATTATTATTTGTTTTTCAATTTATAATTCTTGACATACAATATATTTAAACCCATCGTTATCAATCAAAAAGAGAGACATCCAATCATTATTAATTATAATTTGAATTTGTACAAATCAAACGGTATTAGAACTAAGTTAAAATTCTAGGTATACTAATTAATGTAGATTCAAATATGATTAATCACCACATTCCTTCAATTCGTTACCAACTACATACAATACAGACAAGCCATCCGTTTTCCTTTAACTTACCACAAATCACCTTTCGCTAATCTACTTTGAATTTCAAAGCACGAGAAAACGATGGCTCAGTAGATCTCTCACCACAACTGAGAGCGAAGGAAGAACTTACTACAACAAATGAACTCTGTTATGAGTAGACATCAACACGAGAGTTGGGTTGAACACCAGTCACTGTGAAACCTTGTCAGCAAACTCACGATAAATGGAAGGAACTGCAGAATAATGAATTCCACTTCTAAGAGATTCCACTTGGCGAGTTCGTGCCAACTGTGTAGTTAGTGTCACTCGAAATGCTGCTGTTAAATTTTCATTCTTTTTATTTAGGGATCCATTCGCATACATGCGAAAGAAAATATCACCTCAGTAAATTTCCCTGAAGAAATTGAACGTGTTATTACTCATGCAAAGCCTGTGCCAGGGGGACGTTCTATTAGGTTGAGTCCCCGTTTTTGAAATTCGCAGCATGTGCATTTCCGCCTCATTACGAAGTCATTTTGGCCAGCCCTGAATCGAAAAGACGTCATTGTGCAATTGGGAGAGGTAATGAGATCGTTATGTTTCTTGCATTCGAAAAGCGGTTAGGAGTGATTTGGAACGAGGTGACTTTATGGGAATGTTCTATTATTGAAGTGTAAATAAGGTGACTTCTCTTTTCTAGTAAATGGAATTTGCAAATCAACTCGTGGTGAATTACGGCTTCATGAGATTTTTGATTAAGGAAATGTTACAGTGGGTTCGTTTGAAACTTTCTCAAAAAGTGACAAATCGAAACTCTTTATTTCTTGACAAATATCATTTATCTTTTGAGAATTGAAATAGAAACCTTTTTGTTTTATGCCTTCTGTCAAACTTAATGCTATTTTTATTTTCCAAAATCTGTTGACTTAATCATCGTTTTTAAACTAATAAATCTAAATTTTAAAATCATTAACCTAAACTAAAAACCATTTCTAATTTTAAAAATATATTTACATATCTTTCATTTTAAACGCATTATTTTTTTAAATTTATTTCTTAACTCTATATTATGGACATAGCAAATATTGAAAATCCAATATTATTAGAATACAGGCAAATGCTGATGAATGAATAAATGAACAAATAGTTGTTAAAGTGTTTTTATGTGGCATAATAAAAGTAACGTGCATCATGTGTGGCCAGTGGCTACCTCTGCTTTTAGAACCCCATTTTTCAAGTTGGAATCCTGTGGTGTTAAGGATGCTTGTAGTGGTTAGAAATCCAATTTAAACCGTATGCCCCGGTCTAGTATGATTGTAGAGTGTTGGGGCAAGGGCTGGCCATCATCCTACTCCATAAAAGAAAAACAGCTTCTTTTTCAAAATCTATCGGTAGGCAAACTGTTTCGGCCCACCATGGGGCTATTGCGCCAATGAAGAAGAATGCTAATTATAAAAAATAATTTACAGATTATTCACTGCTATTACTATTAAAAATATAAGGGACCTGATGGTCGAGTTGCTAGCCCTCTGGCTCTCGATACCCTAGGTTTTTGGGTTAGGAATCCCGGTGGCACACATGGATGTTTGAAGTAGCGTTTCGAAATCGACCTTAAAGCCGTAGGCCCCAATCTCATACGACCATAGAGCGTCACAGTGCCCAATCAGAATTTTCTTTCATGTCATTCCTAATTAACTCTCGGCACAATGATGTGCTTTGGTGTAGTAGCATTATTAAAATATAATAGTAAAATTCATGACAGCAAATAAATAAATAAATATCTTTTATTTATCTGTAATTTAATTATATTTTTTTCTATTGTTTTATTTTAAAATTGGTAATATTTTTTTAATATTTTTAATATGAAAAACATGCAGCGTAATTTATTTGTAAAGAAACCTACAACGTATAAAATGATTTTTTTAATAAATCAATTTTTTCAAAATTAAAATCAGAATTTAATGTACGACACAATTTTATTAAATATCTTAAAAAATTCGTTCCCCAATGCAAATTTTTAAGATATCGCAGAAAAAAAAAATTGACAGTCTATTTTTGTCTTTATTTAATCAAAAACATTACCGGTTATCTAATTATATTTTCACTATTAGATTTTTTTTTTTATTATAGACAAATAAATAAAAAAATTGTTTCAATATTTGATGAATTGGCTCCGTTTTTTCTTTATTAAAATAAATAAAAATTAAAAAATTTTTAAAATACACAAAAAAAAAATAATTCCAAGAAATATTACATTAAAGAAATACATGTATATACATGAAATAATATATAAAAAAATTCAAGAAAGACAGATACACCAGAAAGAAATATACACATGTTATTATTAATTATTAAAGAAATACATGAAAAAAATACAATTTGTTATTAATTATTAAAGAAATACATAAAAATAGACTATTATTATTAATTATTAAAAAATACATGGAAAGAAATACTTGAAATTAACTATAATTAAGGAAATACATGGAAAAATAACATTTATTACTTGTTTTTACATTTTATAAGTGTTAGCATTTATTATATTTACACCAATCGTTATAAATCAAAATATAGACATCTAATCATTATTAATAATAATCTCTGAATTTGTACAAATCAAACGGTATTAGAACTAAGTTTAAAATTCTAGGTATACTAAATTAATGTAGATTCAAAAAATATGATTAATCACCACGTTCCTTCAATTCGTTACCAACTACATACAATGCATACAAGGCATCCGTTTTCCTTTAACTTACCACAAGTCACCTTCGCTCATCTACGTTGAATTTCAAAGCACGAAAACGATGGCTCAGTAGATCTCACCACAACTGAATGCGGCGGAAGAACTTATTGCAACAAAGGAACTATGTTATGAGTAGACCAATACGAGAGTTGGGTTGAACACCAGTCACTGTGGAAACCTGTCAGCAAACTCAACGATAAATGGAAGGAACTGCAGAATAATGAATTCCACTTCTAAGAGATACCACTTGGCTAGTTTGTGCCAACTGTGTCATTCGAAATGCAGCAGTTAAATTTTTCATTCTTTTGTTTTTGTTTTTGAATCCATTTGCATACATGCGAAAGAGAAGACCACCTCCCAAAATTTTCCTGATGAAATTGCCCGTGCTATTACTCATGCAAACCCGTGCCAGGGGGACGTTCTATTGCTTTGAGTCCCCGTTTTTGAAATTCGCAGCATGTGCATTTCCGCCTCATTACGAAGTCATTTGGCCAGCCCTAAATCCAAAAGCCGTCATTGTGCAATTGGGGAGACGTAATGAGATCGTTATGTTTCTTTCATTCGAAAGCGGTTAGGAGTGATTTGGAACGAGTGACTTAACGGAGTGTTCTATTATTGAAGTGCAAATAAGGCGACTTCTTTTTTTCTACTAAATGGAATTTTGCAAATCAACTCGTGGTGAATTACGGCTTCATGAGATTTTGATTAAGGAAATGCTCCAGTAGGTTCGTTTGAAACTTTTTCTGGTAAAGTGACAAATCGGAATTCTTCTATTGTTTGACAAGCATCATTTACCTTTCTTGTGATTTGAAATAGAAGCCTTTTTTTTGTTTCGTGCCTTTAGACGAACTTACGCTCTTTTATTTCCTCAAAGCAGTCGATTCAATTATCGTTTTTAAAGCAATAAATCTAAATTTTAACGCACTATTTCTAATTTCAAATAAAGATACATATCGATGTTTCAAACCCTTTTTCTGGAAGGGAGAGAGGGGAGTTTCTTTCATAATTCAGAAGATTTTATGTAAATGGCAAATGTTGGAAATCTGGTTGTTAATGTGTTTGTATGAGAATAATAAAAAATAACGTACTTCATTTTGGTGTTTTTCTTTTCTACTTTTGAACTTTTGACTGTGCTAGTAAGTGTTGTGTTTTAAAAGGAATATTATTTTTGCAAAATATAAAAACAAAAAAATATTACTTTTTCATTTTCGTATAAAAGTGTATGAAATTAACGAATAGCTAAGTCGTACAACTGCAGATTGAATATGGACTACAAAATGAGTTGATGCATCATGATTGGTGATATACATGAAGAGACAGAGGCATGAGACATGACACATAGACATGAGACACTTCTCATTGGCTGTGAAATATCTACTCCTATGAGAAGTGAGGCTTGACCCCCCTCCTCTTGACGGATTGCTTTGATGTAGAAGGGAGAGAGTTCTGTTACCAGCCGACCAGACTTGTTGTTTTTCTCTGAAGAGACTGAATAGGCCAGATTTTCCACCTGTTTACAAAGTGAGCCTTGTGGTGTCTTCAGTGATTAAGATGTTGTGTGATAGTGGGTCTGCCGCAGACCTGAGGCTATAGATTCGTCGTAGACTTGAGAGCTCTGAAAATATAACACCTGGTGTGAACTGCACTTATTAATCAAAATTATCATTCATTTTCATTTTTTGTAAATACAGTTCTGTATATATTCATATAATGCTTGTCAATGAAAATTAAAGTGTTCCAATGAACCTGAAAAGTAGCCCTTTTCAGCCGTTATAAGTCTAATATAGGCTGAGACATTACAATAGACAGAAGAAAAGACAAAAATAAAGTAGGTTATTTTCATTGTATACAAAATAAACATTTCAACAACTAGATATCTAATATTTGCTATTTACATAAAACAGTTGAATTTACGAAATAAATCTAACGAAAAAAAAATGTGTTGAAAATGAAAGATTTTTTTTAAAATTAGATATGGTATGCTAAAATTTAGTGTTAAAATAGTGTGTTAAAATGTATTGCTTTAAAAAACGATAAGTGCCACGAGTTTTTGGGAAAATAAAATACTGACTGAAGACATAAAACAAAAAAGGCTTCTATTTCAATTCACAAAAAGATAAAAATGATACTTATCAAGCAATAAAAGAGTTCCGATTTGTCACTTACCAGAAAGGTTCAAACGAACCCACTGAGCATTTCCTTAATCAAAATCTCATGAAGACGTAATTCATCACGAGTTGATTTGCAAATTCCCATTTACCAGAAAAAAAAGTCGCCTTATTTACACTTCCATAATAAAAAACATTCCCGCTAAGTCACTCGTTCCAAATCGCTCCTAATCGCTTTTCGAATGAAAGAAACATAACGATCTCATTACGTCTCCTCAATGACGGCTTTTCGATTCAGGGCTGGCCAAAATGACTTCGTAATGAGGCGGAAAATGCACATGCTGCAGTTCAAAAGGGGACACAGGCCAAATAGAACGTCCCCCTGTCACGGGGTTTGCATGTGTGTAATAACGCGGGCAATTTCTTCAGGGAAATTTTGGGAGGTGGTCTTTTCTTTCGCATGAATGCAAATGGATTCAAAACTAAAAAGAATGACAAATTTAACAGGAGCATTTCGAATGACACTAACTACACAGTTGGCACGAACTAGCCAAGTGTGATTTATTATTCCACTGTTCCTTCCATTTTATCGTAAGTTTGCTGACAGGTTTCCACAGTTGCTGGTGTTCAACCCAACTCGTGTTGACGTCTACTCATAACAGAGTTCATTTGTTGTAGGTTCTTTAGTCGTGTTCAGTTGTGGTGAGAGATCTACTGAGCCGTCGTTTTCGTGCTTTGAAATTCAAAGTAGATGAGCGAAGGTGACTTGTGGTAAGTTAAAGGAAAACAGATGTGTTCTCCATAGTGTCTGGAGTAGTGGGTAACGAATTGAAGCAATGCAGCGATTAATCATATTTGAATCTACATTAATTAGTCTACAAGAATTTTAACTAGATCTAATACCGTTGATTTGTATAAATTCAGAATTATTATTAATAATGATTACATGTCTGTATTTTGATTTATAACGATGGGTGTAAAATATAATAAATGCCAACACTTATAAAATGTAAAAACAAGTAATAAAAGTTGTTTTTTCATGTATTTCTTTTAATTATAGTTAATTTCAAGTATTTCTTTCCATTTATTTTTTTAATAATTAATAATAATAGCATATTTTTCATTTATTTCTAGTAATATTTATGTATAATAATATATATCATGTATTTCTTTATTATGTATTTTTTAATATTTTAATATAATTTTATTTAAAGAAAAAAATGTATCCAATTAATCAAATATTGAATTTTATATTTTTTTATTTCATAATAAAAAATCTAAAAGTGAAAATGAATTAGGTTACAGGGAATGATTTAAGAAAAATAAATAGACAAAAATAGGCTGCAAATTCTTTTCTATTTGCAATATCTTAAATGGCATTGGAGAAACAATTTTTTTTAAAGATATTTAATAATAGTTTGATTGATCATACATTTAAATTGCTTTTAATTTTTTAAGAATGGATTTATTAAAAAATAAGTTTATGTGATTTTTTTTTTTGATGAAAGCACATAAATTTTTTTTTATCGAAGGAAAACAGATGCGTTGTATGTATAGCCTGGAGTGGTTGGTAACAAATTTTAACTTAGTTCTAATACCCTTCGATTTGTATAAATTCAGAATTATAATTAATAATGGTTAGATGTCTCTCTTTTGATTTTAACAATGGGTTTAAATATATTACCTGTCAACAATTATAAAATGAAAAAACAAATAATAAGAATTATTTTTTTCATGTATTTATTTAATTATAGTTATTTACAAGTATTTCTAAAAATATTCATGTATAATAATAATATATCATGTATCTCTTTAATATAGTGTTTCGTATTTATTTTTGTTATTTATTTCTTTAATATTTTTAAATATTTTATTTTAATAGAAAAAAAGGAGCCAATTCATTAAATAATGAAGCATGTTTCATAGCAAAAAAAATCAATCTAAATGTAAAAATAAAATTAGATAACCGGTAATGCCATCAGAAAATTTATAGTCAAAAATTGGCTGTCAATTGCTTTTCCTTTTGCAATTTTTTAAATGGCATTGAAAAAGGATTTTTTAAAAGATATTTAATAAAAAGTTTTGATTGATCATACATTAAAATAGTTTTTAATTTTTTTAAAAATTGATTTATTAAAAATCATCTTATATGCTGTAGGTCTTTTACAAATAAATTACGCTACAAGTGTTTATATTAAAAATATTTAAAACTAATTACTAATATTAAAAACCTGATTGGCCGAGTGACTAGCGCTCAGAGCCTTCGTGTTCGTGTCCGGCGGTGCCGTCGATATCTGTAGAATTTCAGAATCCCTCTTTAATGCGTAAGTCTCTCTTTCATATGTAAGAGCGTCACGCAACGAATTTAGACTTCTACTTATTGGTGCTTCATCACAACAGAAGCTGCCTGCCCTTCATACGTGTTGGTCGACTTGGTCTAGATCACCACGAAATGGGATAAGTTACCAATAAATATGTGAAATGTAGAAAAAAAAATTAAATTACAGACATAAATAAAACACTGCTTATTTCCTTTTTTTTTTTTGTCATAAATTTCACTATTATATTTTCCTAGCAATATTAGTGAAAAACGTCGAAATTATTTTTTAAAGTAGCCTTTTGCTCTTCTTCATTAGTGCAACAGACCAAAGAATTGGTGAGAGACATGGGGTCCAAGGCCGTCTACCTACAGGCAAGTTTTCGAGCTGAGGCTTTTTAGGCTGCCTGGAGCTACACTCAACATACAATCATATTAGACTGGAACCTACGTTTTAAAGTCAATTCCGAAGCACTATAAGCATACATGGCAATCTGGGACTGGAACCTGTGGCACCAAGCACTAATCCCCAGCCATCGAGCCTGGTTTAATTAACCATTTAGTTAAATTCATCTAACGCTCTTTTTATTCGTCTTTTATTCGTTTTATTGCCCTTTCTAATGCCCTTTTAGTTTTGGGAAAATAAAATAACATTAGAAATAATTTCGTCTCAAAAAAATAATAAATAATTTCGACTGAAGACATAAAACAAAAAGGTTTCTATTTCAATCCACACAAAAAGATAAATGATACTTGTCAAGCAATAGAGTTCCGATTTGTCACTTTACGAAAAATATTCAAACAAACCTAGTGGAGCATTTCCTTAATCAAAATCTCATGAAGCCGTAATTCCCCACGAGTTGATTTGCAAATTCCATTTACCAGAAAAGAGAAGTCGCCTTATTCACACTTCCCTCCCAATAGAACATTCCCGCTTAGGCACTCGTTCCAAATCACTCCTAACCGTTTTCGAATGAACGAAACACAGTAATCTCATTACGTCTCCCAATTGAACAATGACGGCTTTTCGATTTAGGGCTGGCCAAAATGACGCGGAAATGCACATGCTGGAATTTCAAAACGGGGACCTAATAAAACGTCCCCCTGACACGGGGTTTGCATGAGTAATAACACGGGCAATTTCTTCAGGGAAATTTTGGCAGGTGGTCTTTTCTTTCACATGTATGCAAATGGATTCAAAACTGAAAAAGAATGAAAAATTGAACAAAAAATATTTCGAATGACACTAACTGCACAGTTGGCACGAACTAGCCAGTGGAATCTCTTAGAAGTGGAATTCATTATTCTGCAGTTCCTTCCATTTATCGTGAGTTTGCTGACAGGTTTCCACAGTGACTGGTGTTCAACCCAACTCTCGTGTTGATGTCTGCTCATAACAGAGTTCATTTGTTGTTGTAAGTTCTGCCACCGCATTCAGTTGTGGTGAGAAATCTACTGAGACATCGTTTTCGTGCTTTGAAATTCAAAGTAGAAGAACAAAGGTGACTAGTGGTTAAGTAAAAGGAAAACAAAATGCGTTGTCTGTATTGTCTGGAGTAGTTGGTAACGAATTGTATGAACGAGATGATTAATGATATTTGAATCTATATTAATTAGTCTACCAATAATTTTTATTTTAGTTCTAATATTGTTTGATTTGTATAAATTCAGAATTTATTATTAATAATTATTAGATTTCTCTATATTGATTTATAAGGATGGGTTAAAATATATATTGCATGCCAACAATTATATAACAAAAAGAATTATTTTTTAATGTATTTCTTTAAAAGAAAGAAATGAAGTCAATTAATGAAATAATGAAGCATGTTTTTAGAAAAAAATATATAAATATTATTAGATAACCGGTAGTGAAAAAAACAAATAGATAAAAATAGGTTGTCAAATGTTTTTATTTTTGCAATATCTTTAATGGCATCGAAGAAAGAATATTTAAGATATTTATTAAAAGTTTCGATTGATTATACATTAAAACTTTTTTTAATTTTTTTTTTTTTGGATGCAATGATTTATTAAAAAAAAAAATATCTTATATAATGTTGGTTTTTGTACAAATAAATTACGCTACATGTATTCATATTAAAAATATTAAAAAATTAGTATCAATATTAAAATAATTTAACTATAGTAAAAAATTAATTAAATTGACGTAACTGAAAATCATTTTTCTTTTTTTTTTTTTTTTTTTGCTGTCATGAATTTAGCTATTATAATTTAATAGCAATAGTAGTGAAAACCCGTCTAAACGAACTTTTAGTTAGCCTTCTTCTACAATAGCTTAACAGATCATGGTGGGCCAAGGCCGTGTGTTTGCTGACAGATTTCGAGATAGGAGATTTTTTTTTTTGTGTGGAGTAGGATTGTCACTCCTACGCAAAAACGCTCTACAGTCTTATTAAACCAGGAACAATAGTTTAAAGTGAGATTCCGAACCACTACCAACATCCATGATAGTGGTTCAGAAGTGGTACCATTTGCTAGTGCTCCGGCCTTTGCAGCACAGTTTTCATGTTCGAGTCCTGATGGTGGGATGGATGTTTTGTAAGTGGTTCGGAATCGACTTTAAACCAATGATTATGGTCTAATAAGACTGTAGAGCGTTTGTGTAAGACAGACAACTCTACTCAATAAAAAAAAAAATCTCCTGACTTAAAATCTGCCAGTTGGCAGACAATTTTGACCCACCATGGAGCTACAGGGCCCCGGTGTTAATTAAAACACTTCAAAAACCAGTTTTTCCAATATTTGCTATTTACATAGAATCTATTGATTTTGAAAATTTTTTTTTAAAAAATGTGTTCAAAATGAGAGATATGTTAATCAATTTTTCCAATTAGAAATAATGTGTTAACATTTAGACTTATTAGTTGATAAACGAGGATTGAATCGGCAGTTTTCGGAAAATAAAATAGCGTAAGCCGATTGAAGATATAAAAAAGGCTTCTTTTACAATTCACACAAAAAAGATAAATGATACTTGTAAGTAATAGAGAGTTTCGATTTGTCACTTTACGAGAAAGGTTCAAACGAACCCGCTGGAGCATTTCCTTAATGAAAATCTCGTGAAGCCGTAATTCACCAAGATTTGATTTGAAAATTCCATTTAACAAAAAAAGAGGTCACCTTATTTGCACTTCCATAATAGAACATTCCGCTAAGTCACTCATTCCAAATCACTCCTAACCGATTTCGAATGAACGAAACATAACGATCTCATTACCGTTCCCAATTGCACAATGACGGCTTTTCGATTCAGGCATGGGCAAAAATGACTTCGTAATGAGGCGGAAATGCATTTCAAAATTGCGACTGCGAATTTCAAAAAAAAGGGGGACAGGCCTAATAGAACATCCCCTGGCACGGGATTTGCATGAGTAATAACGCGGGCAATTTTTTCAGGAAATTTTGGAAGGTGGTCTTTTTTCTTTCGCATGTATGCAAGATGGATTCAAAACTAAAAAAGAATGACAAATTTAACAGGAGCATTTCGAATGGCACTAACTACACAGTTGGCACGAACTAGCCAAGTGGAAATTTATTATTCTGTTCCTTCCTTTTATCGTAAGTTTGCTGACAGGTTTCCACAGTTGCTGGTGTTCAACCCAACTCTCGTGTTCATGTCTGCTCATAACGGAGTTCATTTGTTGTAATAAGTTCTTCCGCCGTGTTCAGTTGTGGTGAGAGATCTACTGAGCCATCGCATTCGTGCTTTGAAAATTCAAAGTAGAGGAGCGAAGGTGACTTGTGGTAAGTTAAAGGAAAACATATGCATTGTCTGTAGTGTCTGGAGTGGTTGGGAACGAATTGTAGGAACGAGCCGTTTAATCATATTTGAATCTACAGTAATTATTCCACAAAAATTTTAACTTTGTTCTAATACCGTTTGATTTGTACAAATTTAGAATTGTATTGAATAATGATTAGATGTCTGTATTTTTATTTATAATGAATTTTTAAATATATTACTTACCAACAATTATAAAGTGAAAAAAAAATAATAAGATTAATTTTTCATGTATATTCCATGTATATACGTGTATTTTAATATAGTATTTCTAATTATTTTTCATGTATTTCTTTTATATTTTAATATAATTTTATTTTAATAGAAAAAAAGAAAATCAAATAAGCTAATTTATCAAATAACGAAACATGTTTTATTTAGTTTGTTTCATGGCAAAAAAATCTAAAGTAAAAATAAAATTAGATAACCGGTAATGTAAGAAAATAATTAGACAAAAATAGGTTGTCAAATGCTTTACTGTTTTTAATATCTTAAATGGCATTGAAAAAGAATTTTTTAAGATATTAAAAGGGTTAGACATTAAAATCATTTTTAATTTTTGGAAGAATTGATTAATTAAAAAATCATCCGATATGATCTTCGTTTCACAAATAAATTACGCTTCATGTGTTCATATAAAAAAAAAACCTTAAAAAATAAATAACAATATTAAAATAACTGTACTTTAGAGAAATTAATTATATTACAGACATAACTAAAACTCATTTGTTTTTTTTTTTTTTTGCTGTCGTGCATTTCGCTATTGTATTTTAATAGAAATAGTAGTGTAAACCTGTCTAAATTAACTTTTAATTAGCCATCTTCATGGGCGTAGCAGTTCATGGTGGGCCAAGGCCGTGAATCTACTGACAGATTTCGAGATAGGAGATGGTTTTTTTTTTTATGGAGTAGGGTTATCAGTCCTACGCAAAACGTTCTGCAGTCTTATTAGACCAGGTCGAATGGTTTAAAGTTCATTGCGAACCACTTACAAATATCCATGGCAGCGCCAGTTGCATGATGGACAATTTGCTAGTGCTCTGGTCTTTGGTAGCCCAAGTTTCATCTTCGACTTCTGGTGATGCTTGTTTCTAAGTGGTTCGAATCAAAGTTAAACCATTGGGCCTGGTCTAATAAGACTGTAGAGCGTTTTACGTAGGGCTGAGAACCCTACTCCATAAAAAAAAATCTTCTGTCTTGAAATCTGCCAGTAGGCAGACGTCTTATTCGCCCCCCAGGTGATGATAAAAACACTTCAAAAACTATTTTTACAATTTTTTGCTATTTACATAAAATCTATTGATTTATGAAATAAATAAAAAAAAATGAGTTGAAAATGAGACATATATATTAATCAATTTTTCAAATAGTATATAGTAATTTTCAATAGTTTCAACATCAATTTTTAGAAATAGTATGTTACAATTTAGATTTATTATTTTAAAAACCATGATTGAATCGAGAGTTTTGGCAAATAAAATAGCGTTAGTTCGACGGAAGATATAAAACAAAAAGGCTCCTATTTCATTCCATAAGAAAGATAAATGATACTTGTCAAGCAATAAGAGAATTCCGATTCGTCACTTTACCAGAAAGGTTCAAACGAACCCACTGCAGCATTTACTTAATCAAAATCTCATGAAGCCGTAATTCACCCATGAGTTGATTTGCAAATTCCATTTACCAGAAAAGAAGTCGCTTTTATTTACATTTCCATAATAGAACATTTCCCGCTAAGTCACTCGTTCCAAATCACACCTAACCGATTTTGAATGAATGAAACATAACGATCTCATTACGCCTCCCAATTGCACAATGACGGCTTTTGATTCAGGAGGGCAGCCACAATGACTTCGTAATGAGGCGGAAATGCACATGCTGCGAATTTCAAAAACGGGGGTAGGCCTAATAGAACGTCCCCCTGGCACGGGGTTTGCATGAGTAATAACAAGAGCAATTTCTTCAGGAAATTTTGGGAGGTGGTCTTTTTTTTCCCATGTATTCAAATGGATTCAAAACAAAAAAGAATGAAAAATTTAACTACTGCATTTGGAATGACACTAACTGCACAGTTTTTCACGAACTAGCCAAGTGGAATCTCTTAGAAGTGGAATTCATTATTCTGCAGTTCCTTCCATTTATCAAGTCTGCTGACAGGTTTCCACAGTGACTGGTGTTCAACCCAACTCATGTAGATGTCTACTCAAAACAGAGTTCATTTGTTGCAGTAAGATCTTCGAAATTCAAAGTAGACAAGCGAAGGTGACTTGTGGTAAGTTAAAAAGGTGAAAACATATGCGTTGTTCGTATTGTCTGGAGTAGTTGGTAACGAATTGTAGGGACGCAATCATATTTGAATCTGCATTAACTAGTCTACCAATGAATTATAAAAATATATTACATGTAAACAACTTTAAAATAAAACAACAAATAATAAGTTATTTTTCATGTATTTCTTTCATAATTCATAATAATGGTATATTTGTTCATGTTTTTCTAATAATATTCATGTATAATATAATATATCATGTATTTCTTTAATTATGCATTATCTATTTTCATATATTTTGTATTATCTATTTTCATGTATTTTTCTTTATTATTTTATTTAAATTATTTCTTTTTCATGTATTATATAAAAATAAATATATCATGTATTTTCTTTAATTATTTTTATTTAATTTCAAGCATTTCTTTTCAATGTTTTTGTAATAACATTCATCTAAAATAAATATATTATGTATTTCTTTCGAGTTACATTATTTGATGTATTTGCATTTATTTTTAATATAGTGTTTCTTAATTATTTTTTTATAGTTTTCTTAATTAATTTTTAGTATAGTGTTTCTTAATTATTTTTTCATATAGTTCTTTAATATAATTTTATTTTAATAGAAAAAAATGAAGCCAATTCATCAAATTTTTTTTTTTTTTATTGTTTCATAGTAAAAAAATTTAAAAGTAAAAACGCATTTAGATAATGAGTAATGTTTCATTATTAATATACATATATCTTCATTATTAATATACAGATATCTTCATCATTAATATACATATTAATAATCTTCTTTGTAATAAATCTGATTTCTAATTTTTTTTTTTTTACATCTTAATTTCTTTATTTTCAATGATTGGATGAAAGAAAAATTCAACCAGTTCTCAATAATGAAATTTTTAATACATCATATAAAAACAATAATATTATTTAATAAAAATAATAAAAATGTCTTAAATTTTTATTAATTTTAAGTTTTATCACGTAGAGATTATATATTGCCTGTAAAAAAAATATATGTATATTACTTGGAACATGCTACTCACTTTGCCCAAGGCCACCTTATAAACAAAACTGCTACTGCCACTACTTCAAATACACATTATCCTTTCACCTGCTAATGATCATGATTGATAATCCTTATGAATTTTAATAAAACCTGTTTAAAAAAATGTGAGATTTATAGATGCCAAGCCATACCGAAAGATCCAAAGCAATTTTTCAACGTCCGTGGTCCCTTTCTGCTTGCCCTATGCTTGTCCAATTAGCGGTATGTGCGGCAGTATTTAAGGGGGCAAAGGCCCCATATTAATCACCGGTGACATCTTGTTTTAGCCACTGCTAAAGGGCTCCCCCCAACAAGCACACTTTGCAGTGGCTAATAAGTTCTCATCATCTCCGAATGGATTCCGTCCGCACAGAGAATTTTTGAAACAACACCCAGTTACTGCCCCTCTGGCAACTTTTCAGATTGTAGTTGTTGTAGAAACTGGACGGAGGGGTTGCTCGTTTAATTTATGGGGTTGGGGAAGGTCACGTGGGGGTGAAGTTGGAAGGGGTACTTGCTGTTAATACTTTTCTAGCCATTTTGAAATGAGTCCTTTGTGTTCTGGAATGATGTATGGTCACTTTGTGTGGTTGGAAGGTGTTGTTTAGCGCATACATATTTTAGTAGGCGTTTATTAGATAAATAATATTTTAGCTTCGAATTCTGTTTAAGTGTGTTGAAAGACGTTTTTCCTAAGAAATAACAAGACTATATGGTAAGAATTATTATTTTAGTGAAATTTATATCATAAGAATATTAATTATTTTTGTGATATAAATATTAATTAAAAATATTAATAATTTAAGTTATTTTATTTTTTTTTAGTTATAATAGTTCAGGTGTTTCTACAATTCAGGCACTTAAATGCATGCAGTGAGTATTAAAAAAAAATTTACTCTTAAAATGTAAACAAAAAAATTATAATTTATCAATATTTAATTATTACTTAATGAAATGCATTCTGCGCAGAATCCTAAAAAAAGAAGAACTACAATAATTTGAATTTTATTCAAAACAAAAACAACAGAACAAACAACTAATAACATTAATATTGTTTTTGTTTAGAGTTTTATTTAAGAGAAAAAATTTTAATTGTGAGTCTAATTGAAAAGTTTATATACATATTCCAATGATTGTCACATGTGAATTATGAACTTGAATTAATCTTGCCCTTGCAAATTGAAAATTCTGTACCGTAGAATTGTGAAGTTAGTATTCAATAGTTGTTAATATAATTAAGAATGAAATGAAGTTTTAACTAATAAAGAAGGAAAAGCACAAAATTAAATTATTATTGCTTTTTATTTGTTTTATTTAAGAGAAGAAATTTTAAACATAAGTCTAACAGAAAGATTTATATACATATTCCAATAATTACCACAAGTATCACACATATTTATGACTACACAAGTATCACACATATTTATGACTACAGAAGTATCACACACATATTTATGACACAAGTATCACACATATTTATGACTACACAAGTATCACACATATTTATGACTACTAACTTCATGTAATCCTATGTTTCAAAAATCCAAAGCTTGTAATACTAATTATGAATCCTTCTTTCTTGGTTCAACCAACCTTGCCTTTGCAAAGTAAAAAATATCTGCTCTAAAATTTACTTAGTGATTTTATTCGATAATTGAGAAAATAATAACAAAGGCAATGAAATTTTAAATTATAAAAAGAAAGCTAATCAAAGAATAACATTATGATTATTTTTGTTTTTTCAATTTTATTTAAGAAAAAACAAATTTAAACGTAAGTCTAACTACAAACATTTATATAAATATTCCAATAATTGCCACAAGTATCACACTATAACAGGTGTGCTGATAAGTTCGTAGGCTGACACATAGATGGTGCTACTAGTATTAAATTCATATGATTTTTAGTTAGCCCTAACGTTCAAAAGACACGTGTATAAATTTGACAGCTGTTGCACTATTTGTATGTGTGTTATAGCATTTTTAGTGAAGTTATAGCATTTTTAGTGTTCATCACGCGCAGTCCACTCGGCTGACTGTCATTGGACCCCGGTGTGAAATGATGGTTGATGTTTCATCCATTGTCACATATCCGCAAAAATTCGGGTTTACTACGATTGAACAGCTACAAACACGGCTTAGAATCATCAATTCGTTGCTGTTTGTGGTCGATTGTGAGCTCGCGCGGCACCCACTTTGAACAGAGCTTTGCATATCCAAATATGCATCCACGATATATCCAACACGTTCCTTTGATATCTTTAGTGTCTCCGCTATCTCAATCAACTTCACTTTACGGTTATCAGAAATTATTTTGTGGATTATTTTTGATTCTTTTGGGGTGTGCACTACGTGCATCGTCCTCTGTGCTCATTTCGCCTCGTTTAAATTTAGCAAACCACTTCTCTACGGTTGATTTTCCTGTTGCAAAGTCCGAATAATGTTTATCAAGCCAAGCCTTGGCTTCAAAAGTGTTTTTTTCTCCAAAAAGCAATGCTTTATAAACACACACACGAAAATCCTTTTATCCCTTTTTTCAAACTAACAAAAGTTGCTTCACTAAAAATGCTACAACTCACATACTAATAGTGCAGCAGCTGTCAAATTTATACAACGTGTCTTTTGAAGGTTAGGGCTAACTAAAAATCATATGGATGTAATACTAGTAGCACCATCTATATGTTAGCCTAGGAACTTTTCAGCCCACCTGTTATTATTATTATATACTATATCATACTATCCATATTGTAACAACTAACTTGAAACAATTCTATGTTTCAAAAATCCAAAGCATATGAATCCTTCTTTCATCGTATCAACCAATCTTGGCCTTTTGTAAAGTAAAAAATTCTCTGCCCTAGAATTTTGAAGTTAATGATTTTATTCAATAATTGTGAAAAAGTTACAAAGGAAATGCAGTTTTAACTAATAAAGAAAGTAATAACATTATTATTATTTTTTGTCTTGAGTTTTATTCAAGAGAAGAAATTTTAAACATAGGTCTAACAGAAAATTTTTATATACATATTCCAATAATTGCCACAAGTATCACACATATTTGTGACAACTAACTTCATATAATTCTATATTTCAAAAAATCCAAGGATCTAACAGTATTTAACAAATATGAATATTCTGAATATTAATAGGAATCTTATGAATTGCGAAGATAATAACAAAGGATTTGAAGTTTTAACTAATAAATAAAGCAAATCAAATAAATAACACTATTATAGTTGTTGTTTAAATCAAAGAATAACACTATTATAGTTTTTGTTTTAAGTTTTATTTAAGAAAAATTTTAAACACAAGTCTAACAGAAGAGTTTATATGTATATTCCAATAATTGCCACAAGTTAATCATGAACTTTCAACCAATCTTGCCCTTTTACAATGTAAAAATTCTCGCCTGTAGCACTTTAAAGTTAAAGATTTATTCAATAATTCTGAAACTAATAACAATGGAAATGAAGTTTTAACTAAAGAAAGAAAATCGAAGGATAGCATAACGATGGTATTTGATTTAGATTTTTATTAAAGAGAAAAATTTTAAACATAAGTCAAACCGAAATGTTTATATACATATTCCAATAATTGCTAGTTTATATACATATTCCAATAATTGCTAGTTTATATACATATTCCATAAGTGTCACACATATTTTGTGAGCAACTAACTTCATATAATCCTGTTTCAGAAATCCAGCGCATGTAATAAATATGAATCTTCTCTCTTGGATGATAAATTGTCTGAACAAGTCGATGATTTATGCGCCAGATTAATAAATGGAACATTGGCCTTCACTTTCCTTTGGAAGGTAAAAATTCTCGACTCTGGAAGCTTTTGAAGTTAATGGAGCTTTTAAAGGGAAGCTTTCCTTCCTCTTCACGAGAAACATCCTTATTTCATGAGCTTCTATATGGAGAGGAAGGGGGGAGGGGGGATGTTGGAGGGAACGACCATCCCCCTTCGCTTAAGATGAAAGAGAAGGAAGTGAGAAGAAATCGAAAGCATGTTATTCGAGATTTTTTTGCTGCGACCATGTGCTAGTTTCACTGGATTCTGGAACTGGAAATAAAAAGTGATTTTGGTATCGATTTGTTTCTTAACACGGCTTTCACAGCAATGATGAATGGATTTTCAAAATGTCTTTGCTTTGGAGTGTGGATTCGCACATGGAAAAATGGGAATTGCCTTTGAATCCTTGGATTGGTATGTTATTGGTTTGTGATGAGTGGATCGATGCGAGAGAGTCTTAAGTTTGTAGAGTGAGAAAAATTAATGCTGTATCGTCTAGACCTATAACGTTTTCAAAAAGTAGGGTTTCCAGGTTCGTGAGAACACTTTAATTATTATTCACAAACATTATATATATATATATATATATATATATGTAAATTTCACTCCAAAAGTTATATAAGTTCACTCCAAAATCGGATATTTTCAGAGTTTTTTTGAGTCTAGAACGAATCTCAAAATACATTGTTTGTAGCAGACCTTAATTAATTATGACGAAACCACAAGGGACTCACTTTGAAAACAGGCTGTATCTCCGGCCTGTTCAGTCATTTCAGAGAAAAAGATAACACTTCTTGTCGACTCGTCGTAGAATTCTGCTTTTTCCTTCTCCAAAGACCTCCCTTAAAGAAAATCCGTCAGAGGGGTGGAGGTGAGTTTCCCTTACTTCTCATTGGAGTCGACACTTCTTCAATCACTGGTCTATTATCATTCCTGATGCAGCAACTCATCACGGAGTGCATAACGAGTCAGTAATTTTTTCTGCCTATGACGGTCACACAGACAATTGCTAATTTCATCAGGTTTCATTATCTCTGAAACTGATTGTCTGCTATCAGATTTGAAAGACAGGTTGTTCTCATTAGTACCAAAACACTAATTGCACTTAATATAAATATTCAGAACACTGTTATCTGTTGTCAAATCTGAGTGATAGGTTTTTATTACGTACTTGTTAAAGAATATATATTCCTCCTCGCCTGTGAACGAGATGCTTATAACTCTTCCGGTGGGAAAATGCTACATTACTTTCATGATCGAAAAGAGAACATATTAGTTGCCTGGTACATCCAATATTTCGTTTTAGATTTAATAATTATAAAACAGTTATGTTTGTTTTCACAAATCCAATTATCGATAATAAAAAAAAAAAAAAATGTTTTTAACAGACATAAAATGCCTTTACGAATACCCACCATAAATCTGTCATATATTCGCTCAAATGCTCAATCAAGAATGATGCTTGCTTGTTTTCCGGTTACAACGAAACATACGCCGTCTC